>JACXGJ010004356.1:0-45880 GCA_016801105.1 Esox niger
TGGCCAAAAGAGATGGCTCTAGCCATCTCTATGTGCTTTGGTTTCCCCAATTGGAGGCAATAACGAACACCTGCCTCCAATTGGGGAAACCAAAGCACATAGAGATGGCTAGAGCCATCTCTTTTGGCCATGTCCTGACTATGGCCCCAGCCAGCGCAAAGGTGGCTAGGGGCATAGCCAGGACATGACAATATGTTATTGAGTCATGTGTTTATCAGAGGTCAGCACTCATTTACAAATCTGTACGTCCAACAGATTGAAAACGACATGCTTATTACAACACCACCTATGGACCAACCACTACCATTCTTTCAGGACAAATGACAAATGGGCTATTATGTCCTGTCAAATTACAGAACATTGTTGGGCATTGTAATAAAACTAATAATAAAACAAAGGTAAGCCTAAAAATTAGCTATTCTGTCCTTGTTTTTGTTACAAATAAAAAGGCAAAAATAAAAAATGATGACAGTAGCCCCCAATTTTGAATGAGAGCCTATATTTAAATGAGAAGCAGATTTTCTCTTTTGTCAGTAGAGTCAATGCTCTGGGTATTACCGTTACACCTCCACAAGAGTTCCTCAAGGAACCCGTATGTAGATCAAACCATTAAAGGTTACTACAAACACCTTGGAGCTAAACAAGTGGTGCAAACATTAATCACTGACTAGCAATATTCACATATATATGTATATTCCAGTTATATTTTGCTTTGATATCTTCACTATTATTCAAAAAAATTGTAAGGTGTATAGTAAAAATGAGCAGGTGTAAACTTTTGACTGACATTACATGAAAAATTGAAGTGGGAAACAGATGTGCTTAGATGCATAGCTTCCATACCAGCAGTGTAGGTGGCAGAGCTGTGGCCCAGTTTGTTTCTCACGACGCAGGTGAAGTGGCCACAGATGGGGCTGGAGGAAACGAACAAAGTCTTCCCATCCGTCGAAACGTGTCCCACCGCGTCGGTAATGGCTGCCTGCTCGTGCAACCAGCTGAACTTGAGGTCTGTTCCCCAGGCCTCCACACAATACAGGGATGAGTGAGACACGTTGACTCTGACTGACGGGTGATGCACAGCCTCTGAAAGACAAGACACAGGGAGGAGAATGAGACCCGGTGTGTGTGATGTGTGTGGAAGATGAGACTTGGAAGTTGGAACCGACATTGTGTCAGAAGAGGAGCGAGGGAGAATGTGTGGAGAACAGAGGCCGGTGGCATTCTGAGGGAACAGTGTCGAGTCGAGTGTATTGTCTTGTTTACTGAGGCTTGGAGGCGGTGACTACGAGGAGAAAACAGATCAGAAACGTAAAAACGAGACAGGACAAAGAAAAAATATGGAGCTTGGAACCCTTTGACTAACAGATATTGTGTGACAGTGTTTTGGGGAGATAAACTGAAATAGTACCGACTAAAGGTGAGTGTAAGTTTGCAATGAAGCATATATGGTGTTTGTATTATAAATAGAAAGGGTTTATTTACATTACAGGAGTGAGTGTAAAACACTAGATAGACTCATCTTTCTTTGAATTCTAATTTCCATAGTGTTTGAATATACACCAATGTGTTTGCAACATATTAGGCAACACGTCAATCTTGGGAAAATCAAGCGATATGCATGCGCCCCACACAGAAACTTTACACAGTTCCCAAACAATTCTCTTCACACATGTTAAACTCCAGGGGCTTCACTAAAAATGGGATGCAAGCTCCCTTGGAAGGTAACCTATGCATCTGTATCTTTACACCACAAAATAATCTAGTGTCTCTAGTATTCTTCTTCAATAAGTCCCGGAAAATACATTGTAAAGTAAAAAAGCCCAAAGACAGAGTTTAGGATGAAATGAAGGATCAACTAATCCAATGTAATTATTTTTTAAATGGCAAATTAATCCTATATCAGTCGTGTGGTCACAAACAATATGTCGATACAGGCTCATAAGAATCATTATATACAGTGTTTTACGATTTCGACGGATTCTGTTGAGGCCATGTGCATTGTCGTACCGTACTCTTTAACCACACATTGCGCTGAGGTCTTGGCTCCTGCCTGGTTGGTTACAGTCACTGTGTACACCCCACTGTCCATCAGACCAAAGCCCTCCAGCTTCAGTACTGTCCCCTGCTGCTCCAGACTGAGACGCCCGTCCAAGCGTTTGGCTTGACCAGGGAACGTGATTAACGTCACCTTCCCAAGGTTTCCTGGGTCTTTCATGTCCCCAGTCTCCCGTTCCCAGGTTATCCTGGCAATCTGTTCTGTGGGATCGTGATGAATCTGGATTTGGAGAACTAAACATCCAGCTGGAAACACATAGACCGGCTGCAGCGTCTGGAAGTGGATCGTCATGCAGTGGTACCAAGACGGCACTGGGGACAGAAACGTGATAGGTCTTCATTGTTTGGTCTACTGGGAATGGAAATTGATACCATCCCAGCCACAGCTAGAGGCTGGTGAATTACTGGAGTGGAATTACATCGCTAAAACTCTTTGGGAACATCTGTGTGACACAAAATGACATTCCCATATCCATATCCACTACCGAATGTATGTATTCCTTAAGTGTTTGAGGGCAAAAACCCCCTGTTGTAAATGACCGAAGCGCCACATTCCTTGGCTCAGTGGTTATTTACAATATTAATGTATTCTTTGGATACGTCCGCAAGTGGACTGCAATAGTGTTGATACAAGGGTCTTTTCCATGGTTGTTATTCATTGAAAGACAGTTCATCACACACAAACCAAACTACAGTTTCCATGTTATTTCTTCACCAGAGGAAAAATGTTAAGGCTGTCACACGAGACTAATGAGACCGTTCAACCGATGCACCTGGTTGCACAAATACACTAAGTTACAAAAGCTTGCTGATTTCTGGATGGAGTATCATGTTGAAACCTACTGAGACACTCACACAGGAGCAGATGTAACAGCGAAATGCTCCAGCGATGACTCATGACCCCTGCTGCGGAGAAGAGGGGGAGTCAGAGACAAAATAAGACGAATAGAAAAAGTGAACAGGAGACATAGAGGCTTTCTAGGAAGATTTGCATCCATTGCGAATTCAGATAGTGACCCAGATTTCCAATATAAAGAAGTAGCTCTTTCACTTTTTCATAGTGTTTTCCCTTAAATAACCTGTCAAATAGTTATTGCCACAGAATGACTTGAATTGGAGCTAAATCATCAGAAGAACAACGTTTACCTACCTTTTCAACCTGCTCTCAACAACGGAAATGAGTTCAAGTCCAGTGGTATAAGGTGAGCAATTTCCCCCTCTTCGCTTAACAGCAAACCAACTTTCAGGGACTGTGGACGCAATTTCAAAGATCAAGATAAAATTATTTAGAAACACCTTTTATGTTGTCAGAAACCCTTAACCAAGTAAGACAAAAACAGTAAAAGAAGTCTGCAGTGTTGTCAGCAGTCTGTTGTGGAACATCTTTCTGAGATGAGAGCAGCTGACTGGTGCAGGACTTTGTACTCGCTGCACTTCCTTGTAAATCAGGTCCAGCCAGTGAGGTACTAGGGCGTCATCTTGTTTTCAAACGGTGCATTTTCCCTTTTCCCTTTCCTGTACAGTAAATGCCACCAGTCAGCTGTGTTTAGATAAAGTAGTGGGCTTTCTAAAACAATCAGTTGGGTTATCCCTCCCCCTCCGTGTCTTTGTTTCCAACCACACAAATAGTAAGAGAATTCCACTGCAACACGTTATACTGTACACAATTAGTAAATAGAAACGTACATAAAATTGACATTCTCTCAACGGGAAGTCAGCAACAATGTTGGAATTTTGTGTTAAAAAATGGCCTTTGTAGTTATTTTTTTGTTATTTCTTGTCCCATGAGAATGGATTCTTTGAGAATGGTTATATAAAACGTAGATAATCATTATTATTGGGGTTATGATGATGGAGTCTATTCACTTATTCTTTGATTCACTTTTGCCAGACAATGAGTACTGTGGAAAACATATACATTGAACCAAAACAAGGATTCAACGATTTTTCCAATGATTTTTCATTGTGAGTGAGCCACCTATATGTACCATCCATAAATGACAGTATATCATCCTGAGTAAAGGCAGTTCTAACACAAACCAGTGGAGGCTGCTATCTCACCAAGTAGGACATGCTGTGCTTAGACTTATTCAAAACCGTATCACAGATAATCATGAACGGTTTCAAAATGCTTAGTACAAAAATGAAAAAACAATTATTCTTTGCTTGCCAGTTTGTATACATTGCATATCCATCACAGATGAAATGAAACTGGTAATGCAGGGATACCCGCAGTGAGGTCCCCGAGGTAGACATGTCCCTTTAACAACTGAAAACTTCCTTATCAGAGTTTGCAAAGCAGTGTCAGAGTCCAGTAGTACAAAGAGAGTAGTGCAACACGGTCCCTGAGAGGCAGTACTAAACAATGGGCGGGTGGGTATGGTTAGTGATGGGTCACAGAGTTCTGTAGTGCTTCATTAGCTAGAAAGAAACTGTTCCTGAGCCTGCTGGTGCAGGAACAAAGAGACGTGCACCACCTGGATAGGAGGGCAAACAGTTTGTTGCAAGGATGTGAAGAGTCCCTGATTATGCTGTGTGCCCTATGCAGACACTGCTTTTGCTGGAGGTCTATGATGGCTGGGAGATAGGCAGTATTGATGTGTCGGGCGGTTTTCACCAACCTTTGCAGGGCCTTCTGGTCGGCTAGGAAGCATCTGCCAAACCACACTGTCACGCAGTTAGTCAGAATGCTCTTGACTGTGCATAAAAGTTCACAAGGATCTTGGATGAGAGACCGGCCTTCTTCAGCCTCCTCAAAAAGGACACGCACTGCTGCACCTTTTTGGTCAGAGTTGAGGTGTTGAGGGTCCTGGGGAGGTCCTCGGTGATTTGGACACCCAGGTATTTGAAGCTGGATACACGGTCCACCTTTGTTCCATCGATGATAACTGGGGCATGACTGTAGCCTTTAGACTTCCAGTAATCCACAATGAGCTCCTCTGTCTTCTTTGCATTGAAGGCCAAGTTGTTGTCAGAGCTCCATGCTGCCGGCATTTGACCTCCTCCCTGTAATCTTACTTGTCATTTTCACTGATCAGGCCTACCACCGTGGTGCAGTCTGCGATGTGTTGGAGTTGTGTTCAGGAACGCAGTCATAGATGAAGAGGGAGTACTGGAGTGGACTCAGCACGCAGCCTTGTGGAACATCAGTGTTCAGGATCAGGGTGGAGGAGGTGATGTTGTCTAACCTGACACACTGGGGTCTGTTGATTAAGAAGTCCTAAGTCCAGTTGCAGAGAGAGGAGCTGATCCCTAGGTCAGGGAGTTGCTTGACCTAGGGATCTAAATAGGGAGCTATATTCTATGAACAGCATTCTCACATAGGTGTTGGTTTTGTCCAGGTGGGTCAAGCTGTGGAGATATCGTCCTCTGTAGACCTGTTTGACCAGTAGGCAAACTGATAGGGATCCAGTGTTGGGGGAAACAGGTCATAAGGATGGCCAGAACTAGTCTTTCAAAGCACTTTGTAATCGTGGGATGAGTGCAACTACGACACAATTGTTGTGGTCTTGAAGCACGTAGGGACAACCGCCTGGGCCAGTGAAAGGTTCAACATTTTAGTAAAGGTCTCGGCCAGCTGCCCAGCGCATGCTCTGAACACACACCCGGGGACGCCATCAGGACCGGCAGCCTTGCATGCGTTCAGCCTGCTCAGTGCAGACAACACATCTGTTATGGGTTCATCCTGAGGGGAGGTCGTCTGGGGGGGGATCAGCTGTAATGGCTGGATCTTTGTTGTCCCTGTCCAAGTGAACGTAGAACCTGTACTGTACAACTCGTTGGTGATGGGGATGTCACTGGCTGTGGGGGGTGGGGTTCTTTGGCCGGTAGTCTGTGGTGGCTTGGATGCCCTGCCAAATGTGTCAAGGTTCATAGTTGTTGAAGTGCAGTATGTGGTCATATTTAGCCATCTTGATGCCGCTTTTCAGGTTGGCCCTGGATGAGCTGTAGGCCTCCGGCATAAAAGCAGCGTCATGGACATCTATGTTTATCCACGGCTTCTGGTTGGGGAAGGTCTTTATTAGTATATGGATGGTGACAATGTTGATGTAGAAGTTGATGTAATCTAGAACGGAAGAAGCATATGTTTCAATGTCCATATCTCCATTCTGTGTGTTTTAACTGGTGTTGTAGAAGTGAGTCTGAGGTCTGTGGTGGGGCAGGAAAAACTGTTTTCAGATTTGAGTGTTTGAAAATCCCTGCAGTAATAAAAGCCCCATCCAGATGTACAGTTTTCTGATTACTAATAGCAGCCTTCAGTTCTTCATTGCAGACGTTCCAAGTCTCCCGGAAGTTCTGGGAAACTCACACATTTCAGTTGTGGCTCCCCGACGCCCGCAATATATATAAAATATTCCGGAAATAATTTTTTTGAGAACCAGTGAGAGAGTTAAGGGCTTAATCTCAAATGACATACTGTGTACTATGGGTGAAGTATGTACTGTTTATATATCGGCTGCAGTGACAACAATGGATGTGAACTCCCAAGGCAAACTTAAAAATGCTTAGGATGGGACCAGATACTGTGCTGCACCCACTCACACAGACTATAAGTATCAAGTACTGTTATACTATCTGAAGTTGCCTGGTTTTTACCATTTGGTATAGAGGAACGTCAAAGATGCCATACCATGTGTATACAAACGCTATTTATGTTCAAGTTTGATTATTTGCTATATGCAGGACACAAGTTACACTGTCCAACAAATGCTCAGTTGCAGGTTCCCTTCTGAAAATTATAGAAATAAATACAAAATAAAATGAAGTGAATGGTGAATATTTATGTGTGTATCAAGCAATGGTGGATGATAGAAGGGCAATAGCAAATAGGTGTCTGGTGGATGCATTTGTGATGTTTGGGTGTAGAAACAAGCATGTTAATGTGTCTGTGTATGTGCTTTTGAAGGAGCTGTTCCTCTTTCACTCTGTGATGTAATTAGTCAGGACGTTGTCATGGTTCAGCAAGAGATAGGCAGTAAAGGGCTTACAAAGGCTTCAAATCAGCCATTTAACATTACTTGCTGTGCTTCCAAAATTTGTAAAATAAATGATAAAAATAGAAAATTATCGGGTCATTTGCACCCTTTTAACTATAGAAAGCTTACATTTTTTATTACATATGAGAAAGCATGAATCACGTTATTCCCTTTATCTTAAGCTGAATTCCTTGTTCAAGCTTTCCGGCGCAAGGAGAAGCAATGGGATGAGTCTTTCTTGGACAAGCACCTACGGTTGTGTCAGGCCTGAGAAATGTAAGCCCCCCTAACCCACAGAACATTGCCATGACCCGATGCTACAGTGCTGTTTCATCCAGAACCGTAGACCAGCACACCTTTAATGACGCTTTAGAATAGAACTTCATGTCAGCAGCACAGCTGTCCTTGCTCCTGAGCTCAGTGTAATGCTGATCGGAGTCAAGCTTTCGAAAGTTCTACAAACTGAACTCACTACCGATCAGAGAGACTGCTATGTGGACCAATATGAAGATGCTGACATGGATTTAAGTTATACTATGAGGGTACAAGAGTGGCCGAGATACAGGATCTGACTGACGTCAAGAACTGGATGTTATGTCAACTCTGAAAATAATTCAGCAGATGACCTCACCCGCGGGAGCACATTGCTGGAGCTGTCACAGCCTGCCCAGAGTTCGCCATTTCTACTTGAGTCACACGCTCACTGGCTGACTAACCCTGCCCTGCACACAGCAGACCGACACGAGCTAGGGAAAACTTGATTCCATTCACAGTGAAAAAGATATTCAGGGTGAAAATTCTGGAAAATGACAAATGGAGATTTGAACACAAACACTATCTGCTAGTTAGTGACGGACATTTTTAGTGTTTTCATTGAGACAGCTCATTTGGCTCCCAAGCTGTTCTTTCAGAATTCTCAAATATAACAACAGAATAACAAGATGATATTGGGCCAAAAAGTAAGAGTTGTAGAGGTAGAGTACAGTAGTTGTGGTAGGAAAATATTTTTGATGGCACTAAGACTCCTAATCAGAAAAATCTGGAGAGTTCTTAAAAATGTTACATTCTACTTGATTCTGTCTAGTAAACAGTAGATATTTTCTTTGAGAAGTGAAGAATACAACTAGGATCCCCAAGGAAATAAACTTCTCTGGGGAAATTTTAAGCAGATGTTCCAACCAACAGTGGTGTAGCACCAATAAAGTCATTAGTTTGTTCTTATTCCAGTTAAATCTACATCCAGAGAAAGTAACATATATGTGGATCTAATCAAGTAGGACTTGAATATTGGATTAGCATACAGGTAGATTTTTTTTTCAGCATCCCAAGTGTTAAATCCATGTAGTGCTGCAGGAGACCGTATGGTTTGAGCTCTGGATTCAATGACCAGTGCCAAAAAACAGTATGGGGACCACAGTCAGGGCCTGATCACAGAGGTAAAATGGCCATTCCACCTGATAAAAAGCCTGTACTGCGTTCAGGGATATGCCACAACATCTTGGGGAGTACAATATATTGAGGAGATGTTCTAAATGAGTTATGATTGGGTAGGAAGCCAATCTGGTCAATTAGTGACCTGTTTGCCCATCAAAGTACTAAATCTGTGTTGAAGCGAGCATGTCCAGTTAGAAAAGGGTATTAGAGTGAACTATCTTGTCAACACTATTGTTGCTGAACATCAACCAACATGGCAGTGCCATTAAATATTATCCATCTTCAGGTTACATGTAACTTCTAGAATGTTTCAAGTAAATATGTCTCATATATACTTGAACTACTAGTGAGCAATTTTTACAAACGGGTAATGTGGGTTAAATTTACTCTGACCTGATTATAACATCCTTGGTGTTCAGTTCTTTTCCAGCATGCTCAGATTCAGTGTGGTGAGCTAAAAAAACAAAAGAACAATGTCAGTAAGAGAGTACTTCATAGGAAAGTCACTTCTAATGTCTTTTCATTTCACTTATGCTTGTACATTTTTCTGCACTCCTCTATTTTCACTTCTGGTTAGACACAAACTGCATTTTGTTGTACTGTACTTGTACTGTTCCATGGTAATAAAGTTGAATCTAATCTATATCTAATTTGAGGAAACACCTTCCATGAAGCCTAAATAACCTCAATAATACTCAATAATACTATTCACGGTGTCTGTAAACTTCTTGAGCAAGTCATGACAAAATAAATGAAATTACCAGCAGTAGATGATAAGATAAACTCAGTTTTGCTCTGACCCATTCTTGCTCTGACAATGACTTTTCACAATTTGGCCCTTGTTGTTTGGATTCTTACGCTAGCATATTTTTCCTGCATTAACTTTAAGGACAGAATGTTCACTTGCTGCCTAATATATCCCCCCACTGACAAGTGCCATGATAACAAGATTATCAGTGTGGTTCACTTCACCTGTCAGTGTTCGTAATGTAATGGCTGATCGGTCTAATTACATAATTGTAAGAAAAGAATTCAGTTGGGCAATGTTTAGGTTGCATATCACGTAACAAGTCCAAAATAGTATGGCAACACTGCTCCCTTGAAGTAGCTGTTACTGGCTCCCTGGTACACAGACAATATCAGAGCCCCAAAGCAAGCCTCCAGAAAATGTGATTGATATGATGACCCACCAAATTGGAAGTATTTAATCTTGCTTGGAAAGACAGGACAGTAGAAAATCAAATAGCCATCGTATTTGATTATAAGGTTTTACTGTTAATATACAAAGCATTACATGGACGTGGTCACTCCACACATTCCTATACACATGCTATGGTCACCTATGGTCACCTACCTCAGTTTTTTCCCCTATGAACATGTTGTGTAAGTTATTAAGGCCCTCTAAGAGTTCTTTAGCAACACAGACAGTTCAATTCCAGTGGAATGTAATTTCAAATGTTACTTTCTGGCGAATTCTGTTCCACCAACCGCCTTCTGTGAGGAAGGCCTTCCAGTCAATCGCCTTCTGTGAGGCAGGCCTTCCAGTCAATCGCCTTCTGTGAGGCAGGCCTTCCAGTCAATCGCCTTCTGTGAGGAAGGTCTTCCAGTCAATCGCCTTCTGTGAGGCAGGCCTTCCAGTCAATCACCTTCTGTGAGGTGAACCTTTCTCTTTGGCTTATTTTGTAAATGCATATTTCACCTGGATGAAATATAGCATAAACATGCCATAGAGAGAGAAGTTTGCTTACTGTAAGAAACTACACAGCTCAAAAAATTGTATCATCACAATAAGTCAATGAAATACTTCTCCAGTTTGGCGTTTTGCTACTGTCCTTGTCACAGCTGGTAGCATGAGACAGTACCTGCAGCCTATTCAGGTGGTACATCTATAAGTGTCGTTGCAAGAAGGTTTGCTGTTTCTTCCAGTACAGTCTCAAGAGCATGGAGGAAATACCAGGAGATGGGCCATTACACGAGGAGAGCTGGACAGGGCCGTAGAAGGGCAACAGCCCATAATCAACTGATAGGTTGATGAACAACACTGATAACCTCATTATCATGGCACCTGTCAGTGGGTGGGATATGTAAGGCAGAAAGTGAACATTCTTTCCTTAAAGTTGTTGCCTTAGAAGCAGGAAAAAGGCACTTCTGACAATGTTTGGGTATGCTCCTCATAAAACGGCAGATGATGTCCTTGGGGATCTCCTCCCAGACCTGGATCAGGGTATCAGTGAGATCAGGGTATTCCTCAGGCTGTAAGGCTGCTCAATTCCGGAACCTCTTTTCCCTAACATCCATAGTCTTATGCTCACCTGTCACTTTATATCATGCTCATCTGTCAATCCTTTCATGCACACCTGTCACTTTTATATTGCTCTACGGTTGTACAGTTGTATAGTTATTATTATTGATGCATGTTTTTGTATAGCGTTCTTATTGGTTGATTGTGTTATCTTCTTATTTTGATATTATACTTACTGTAAGTTTTTTAACTTTTAACTGCACTGTTGGGACTAGGAATACCAAGAATTGCAATGCCATAACTTATTGCTGTACATTTTTATTATTTGTTTGCAACAACATTTTTGCTAAGGCCTGACTCTTGGTTTATGTTATTTTATGTAACAAACAGCATTTTGATACCATATTGAATAAGAAATTACCCTAGAATTTATTCTCAGTAACTTTTTGCATCTTTTGCGCCCCCTAAAGGAGTTATGTTGCATTCAAAATCACAACCAGTCTTAATTGGTCAACACGTTAATTTTAAACAAAATGTTTGCTTAGAAAATTATAGATATGGTTGATACTAGGTTGTTAATGGTTTCAGCCAATACCTGTGCATGCAGATGGACATTCTCTGCAGGTCCCTGCAAAGACTGAATACATTTTCAATAAAATGGAATTCAAATTTTATTTCAGAACTGCCTTGAGATAAACACTCTTCTGAGACTTAAACCTGAAGGAGCTGAAAAACATATAATTCTACATTAATTTGCAGTTATTTTACATGTTAAATAATTATTTATTTAGTACAACCATTTATAAAATAAACACTTAATTTCTGTCCCAGCCAGATCATAGGCTATCATTGGAATGTTAATGGTTAACAAATGTTTATGTAAGGTGTGGATGCACAGACAAAAGTTTTGCTTCTAATTTCCTGGCCTGGTTCACCCTCGAGATAACACCACTGTGTCATATCAGTTTGGGACCAATTGAAATGTGTTTCAACCTGATTAGGAGTCTATTCTTCAGAACTAATCTTGTTATCATTACAAAAGTCACCCAAACCCCACAACTTAAGTTTTCAGGATAAAAAACAGAGAGGGATGTAGAATGGGTCTCTCATCCATCCCCTGCCAATGTATATTCGCCCTTGCAACATCTCAAATCTCTGGAGAACTTTTATCTTTGACACTTGTAATGTAACTGTAATATGTTCTTAATATATTAAATTGATTTGTTGAATGGTTGGAATTCATCTAAAATGGGTCAAAATGCTGTTCCATCACGCTCATAGACCCATGTCTCCTGCTACCACCAACCACATCTTTCTCAGTCCTGGTGGGACAGGAGGACACACATCCTCTGGGCTATGCATGTCAGCACAGGGTGGATGGCTGTGTCTATACACTCACCAAAAGGATTATTAGGAACACCTGTTCAATTTGAGTATTTCACAATCTGCTCAGTTACTGGGATTTTCACGCACAACCATTTCTAGGGTTTACAAAGAAGAGTGAAAAGGGAAAAACATCCAGTATGCGACAGTCCTGTGGGTGAAAATGCCTTGTCGATGCTAGAGGTCAGAGGAGAATGGGCCGACTGATTCAAGCTGATAGAAGAGCAACTTTGACTGAAATAACCACTCGTTACAACCGAGGTATGCAGCAAAGCATTTGTGAAGCCACAACACGCACAACCTTGAGGCGGATGGGCTACAACAGCAAAAGACCCCACCGGGTACCACTCATCTCCACTACAAATAGGAAAAAGAGGCTACAATATGCAAGAGCTCACCAAAACTGACAGTTGAAGACCGGAAAAATGTTGCCTGGTCTGATGCGTCTCGATTTCTGTTGAGACATTCAGATGGTAGAGTCAGAATTTGGCGTAAACAGAATGAGAACATGGATCCATCATGCCTTGTTACCACTGTGCAGGCTGGTGGTGGTGGTGTAATGGTGTGGGGGATGTTTTCTTGGCACACTTTAGGCCCCTTAGTGCCAATTGGGCATCGTTTAAATGCCACAGCCTACCTGAGCATTGTTTCTGACCATGTCCATCCCTTTATGGCCACCATGTACCCATCTTCTGATGGCTACTTCCAGCAGGATAATGCACCATGTCACAAAGCTCGAATCATTTCAGATTGGTTTCTTGAACATGACAATGAGTTCACAGTACTAAAATGGCCCCCACAGTCACCAGATCTCAACCCAATAGAGCATCTTTGGGATGTGGTGGAACGGGAGCTTCGTGCCCTGGATGTGCATCCCACAAATCTCCATCAACTGCAAGATGTTATCCTATCAATATGGGCCAACATTTCTATAGAATGCTTTCTGCACCTTGTTGAATCAATGCCACGTAGAATTAAGGCAGTTCTGAAGGCGAAAGGGGGTCAAACACAGTATTATTATGGTGTTCCTAATAATCCTTTAGGTGAGTGTATACCGTTCAAATGGGTTTTTATTGTACATCTTCATTTATGGGAAATACAGCAGTTAAATCCCAACAATTTCCTTAGTTTTCCTTTGTTCAGCCATCACATCCATTTTGGTTGACACTACATGAGGGTGGCTACTCATCCAGACACCAGGTTTAGTCCATCGTAACTGAAACAATAATGATCTTGATCGTGTGATTGAAACCTGATAACATGACAGTACACTGGGTGTGTTGGAGGAATGCTGGAGCCAGAACCCATGTTCACCCCAAATATCATTCCAATTACAATAGAACTTGAACATCAGTAGTTGCAGATGGGTTGTATTTGAGGTAACCAGCTGTGCAATAGAGTTATAGCTAATGTACTCACAGGTGAGAACTGTGCTGAGGGACTGATAGACAGAGTTAATTATTTCATGACAAGCTGAAAAAACTGACACACATTTGAACAATTTGGCAAATTAAATCACAAGGAAGTCTGCATTCTCAGCAAAAAGCAACTCATTCAATTTAATATTTCAATGTTGATTGCTTCTTGTTTTCCAAAAAATACAAAATAAAATTCAGCCACTAATTTCTTTAACAGCTTGAGTGTTGGATAGAGGGTCAACACATGTACTTTTCTTGTAGGCTCCGATATGCACTCAGGCCGTTTCTTTAGGTACATCTTGCTAGTACCCGGTTGGACCTTCTTTTGCCTTCAGAACTGCCTTAACTCTTTGGGGTATAGATTGATCAAGGTGCTGAAAACATTCCTCAGAGATATTAGACCATGTTGATAGCATCACACAGTTGCTGGATATTTGTCGGTTGCACATCCATGATGCAGATCTCCCGTTCCACCACATCCCAAAGGAGCTCTATTGGATTGAGATCTGGTGACTGTGAAGATGATTTCAGTACCATGAACTAAGTTTCATGTTCAAGAAACAAGTTTGAGATTATTTGAGTGTTGAGTCATGGTGTATTTATCCTGATGGATGTAGCTATTAGAAGATGTGACCACTGTGGTCATAAAGGGATGGACATGGTCAGCAGCAATACTCAGGTAAGGCAGTGGTGTTGAAACGATGCACATCTGGTACTAAAGAGCCAAAGTGTGCCAAGAAAATACTCCCCACACCATTTAACCACCACCACCAGCCTGAACCATTGATACAAGGCAGCAGGGATCCATGCTTTCATGTTGTTTACATCAAATTCTCCCTCTCTCATCTGAACATTGCAGCAGAAATCAAGACTCATCAGACCAGGCTTCCATTTTCCAATTTTGATTGGGCCTTGCAAACTGTAGCCTCCGTCTCCTGTTTTTAGCTGACAGAAGTGGCATCCATGTGGTCTTCAGCTTCTGCAGCCCATCTGCTTCAATGTTTAACGTGTAGTGCATTCAGAGATGCTCTTTTGCATACCTTGGTTGTAACAAGTGTTAATTTGAGTTACTGTTGCTTTTCTATCAGCTCAAACCAGTCTAGCCATTCTTCTCTGACCTTTGCCATCAAAAAGGAATTTTTGCCTAGAGAACTGCCACTCACTGGATATTTTCCCTTTTTTCTATTTTCTCTTTGTCAGGACCATTCTCTGTAAAACCTAGAGATGGTTGTGCGGGAAAATCCCAGTAGATCAGCACTTAATGCAGTAGATCTGTCATGTCTCCCTCTGTACCAGCTCCCCCTTCTGGCCCGTTGCATTACACATAACCAACCACCAGTAACACTTAAAAAAGTCAAATCATTAAAAATGCTAAAAATAATTATATAACAATACCCATATTCGGGTTAATTAAAAATGCATTGTTAATGGTTTATAAATCTTCATAAGACAATAAGGTTTGGAACACAGATCATAAACATTTCATAAATAGGTTCAACTGTTTAACCACTGACAAAAAGGTTGCATAAGAGTTCTTCTAATGTAGTACAGGAGAATGAAGTAAACCCCTTCTAAGGCTACTGAGTGGACAGGTAGGAAGATTATTGCAGAAAACGAGATTCTATGACCTGTGTGATCATTTATTATCTAATAATCTGACTCTATATTGTTTGTAAACATGTGCAAACCTCAATGACCATGATGTGCTGGAAGTTCTTAGTACAGGGAGCTAATCTTTTGTCACAAACCAAACATTTAAAAGATCATGTGTTTCACGGCCTACGTTATCCTCAATGCTCCTCATCAGTCAAGTCCAGAACACAAGGGACAGTGTAACAACCTGGAACTCAGTGATGATCAGTCTGGTCACTTACATTTATGTATGTATGTGTGCCTATATTAGTTATCATAAGCGCCAATAAGGTGTAGGTCATTTAACACGAACCATACAGTAAAGTCTTTGTTCCCGGGTCTAAAAGTAAGGCAATTACACCCAATGACTCAGGGATGCCTCAGAAGATCATATGTTCCTGGGTCTAACCAAACTGTTTAGAGAATTCAATGTCCTCCCAACTAGCCTAACGGTCTACTAATCATACCTTAATAACTGGAGGTACCTGCTGACTTAGGAAATACAGATTAGTTCTTAGACTTTAAAAAAAAAAAAATGTAACTGTTCATAAATTGTTTACACTGGATTCATATACTCTATGATTAAATAACCCTTAATAAGGTTAACATCCTCTTTTTAAACCCTTTATCCAAGCTGCCCCCTGCAGGATTTAGGCCAGCTTTGGACAACCATCAAGGTAGCATAATCATTAATGTGAAAGCTACATATTGATATGGCTGCAGCACAGTGTGACAGTTCTTCTGTAGATTAACATGTAAAACGCAGCAGCCCTGTGAGTAATGGGTAATCAGTCCCAACCCAGAGCCTCTGTGTCTCCTTGACTATGAATGTAGAACAGCAACATAAGATTTCTATTTGTAAATAAAATAATTATAAAATCACACTTGTAATAAAAAATATTTAAAAAAACTTGGAATTACTTTTGTGGTTGTAAAAGATTTGCCAACTTGTAAAAAAGATTTTCAAACTTGTCATTTCTTTTGTTGTAAAAATGATTAGCATCCTTGTAACTAACATGATATTTGGAATTATGCATCTCATTAATAACACTTGCCAACATAGCCTTTTCTGACCAATGTACTGAATGCATCATGAATGCATCATGTTTTCACCATTTAACTAATCTGAGTAGTTTCTGGAACACGCAGCGCCAGTTTTTGAACCGGTTTCAACTCATAGGGATGCCGAGGAAGAGAAACATGGCTAAGAACGGTCGGCTTTTAGTACCTCAGGTTTTGACAGAACAACTTACCTTGAAGATAATTTTTCCACCTAGCTAGATCAGTGCACGAACACCTTTTTACTAGTCTACAAACCAAATTACAAAAACGGAAATCTAGTAACTTGCAAAGAATTTCAATGACTACATACCATTTTCCCTTTGGCATGGATATTT
This sequence comes from Esox niger, assembly GCA_016801105.1. Classification (NCBI taxonomy): domain Eukaryota; kingdom Metazoa; phylum Chordata; class Actinopteri; order Esociformes; family Esocidae; genus Esox; species Esox niger. The sequence continues at coordinate 16,538 of JACXGJ010004356.1, forward strand.
ACTTACCACGAGAATAACAGAAATTCTCTTTGCATAATTCATATTTTGTATTAGACTAGTTTGTGACAGTACACATCAGTTTAATATGGTTCACATTATAACATGATTTTTTGTTTATCATGTATTTGCATTTGTTCAACACATTTGATAAATCTGCTAGGGTTTGGCAAAAAGTTCAGACTGTTCACTTTTTTGTTGCTTTATAGGAATTTCTACTCCATTCCTCTACAGTCCAATCTTATGCAAACTTTAGCCTGGCTCTTCTTTGCTTCTCATTGATGAAGGGCATTTTTGCACTTCACCCAAGCTGCTGTTCGCCATTCTTTTTTTGGGTCACTTGATGTCATCCTACAGTTGTTGATTGACATTTGAATGAGTTGACGGTCATCTTGGTCAGTGGACAGTCGTTTTCACCATTTGCCAGTCTGTAGCTTTGTTGTTCTCAATGTCTGTTGCTTGACCTTGTTCTTATAAACAGCTGTTTATGGAAGCAGCCTGACTCTCACTGTATGCCTCTGCCAGTAAATCTTTTCCTCTCTCAAAGATTTTCTTTTCAGCTCTTTTGTCATGCTGAATAGTTATGTTTTATTTAAATTACCTTAGAGTTACTACTTGCAGTGTTTTGCTATACAGCGGATCTTAGTGCAAGAGAATTGTGATGACCACAGCAGTGGTTTGTATTCATTTCCTTGTTTAATTAGACTTCAGGTAAAACCTAATCAGTACCTCGTTAATTAAAAGGAGGTGTGCCTGTGTTGGGATTTAACAGACAATGCAATGCAATGGATGCCATACATCTAGCGATGCTGATTTAAGAAATATCTGGCGTGGTCTCTTAATTTTTTCCAGAGCTGTCGGTTGGGTGGGTAACATACCGCTGAGATAAAAGCAGATTTTATTGTCATTCTGATGACAATTTATGTGTATTTGTAGACTTAGACAAGGATACTGACGATGAAGGCCCTTCAGCTCCACCTGCACATATGGGGTATGTTTGCATTTGCCATCTTAAAACATTTGCTTGACTTATGATGGGGATGTTTCATTTGCTATACAGTGGCTTACACTTTCATTCATGACAAATTACAAATTTTACATGCAAATACATTTATACAGCTGTTAAAATCCTCGTATTGCCTCAAGTGTGTCAAGCTAGCCAATCACAGAGTTAAATATTGCTAGTGACAATGAAAGCTCTCCAGCAGGCAATGCAGAGAGGATAGTGATGTGGCAGTCCTTGTTACCCTGCCTGGACCTCATGGTGAACCTTAATATTTTAGCTTTCATTTAAAATATATTGTACTTAATATACTGTACTTCAGAAAATTATTGCATCCGTATTCCCAGTAAGTCATATCTGTGAATTACATGACACTTAATGCAAGATCTGATTCTCATGCTTTTGCCGCTTTCAGATAGTCAAGAGCAGCCTCTCAACCTTGTTTAAAGATTTTAAAAAAAACATCCAAGGGGAAAAACGAAGGTCTTTCAATCCATTCATGGCTTGAATACTCAAAAAGGAACGATTCAGCCTTCTGTTATGCATGGAGACACTTCTCCATGCCTAATGTGTCAGAATCTGTTTTCACCTCAGCTTTTCACATTAGAAAAAAGTTATGTTCAAAGATGGTGGTTTTAAGATGCATGAGAAATCTGAGTCTCACATTAATGACATGTTTGCTTGGAATGAACACAAGAAGGTAGCGCTTACAGATTTTTCTTTATTAGACATGATTAACAAAGAGTACAGAATAAAGTTTAACAGAATCACAGTTACATCAAAGCTGTTGCAGATGTACTGCTTTTATCAGCAACACAGAATATAGCACAAAGAGGACACCATGAATATATAGTCTGAAAACAAAGAGAAGTTATGGCTAAACACAATCCTATGGTAGCCAAAACAATGAAAGCACAAGGCAATGCAAAGTACACAAGCAATACAATACAGAATGAAATTCTGCAGTGCTTAGCAAGTACGGTGCGTAATTCAATGGTGAAGTGAAGGAGAGTGAAGTATTCTCTGTCATTGCTGATGAAAGCAAAGATCTGCAAAAGAAGGAAGATGTGATGTGGCCTCAGTGATAAGTGGAAGCCAAAATTAAGACAGTGGCTAAATATGCGTTTTATGTCCCCTGTAATGCACACTGTCTGATCTTGTTCCAGATGCTGATTGCTCCTTCTCACTGCTTGAGAAGCTCTGTGTACATGCCTTAGGGGGATACAAAAACTTAGCGACACAAGATGTGCATGTAGAGTGTTGGCTTGCAGGAACTTGATCATACAGACCATCATAGAGATGCTCAAGGTAATCTGGCACAGATTGTCCTCACATTCATAGGCCTCCTTGCAACCTTCTGAAACTGTTTGGTAACACAAAGCAGCTTTCTGACCTGTAAGTCACCCTCAGTTGATTTATCAATGACAGAAGTCATGGTGGAGTCACTTCACAATATATTTCAGGAGTACAGGACTGAGACATTTAATGTGGCACGACATAGTAGAAACAGCCAAACAGTGCAATGCAGCTATTGAGAGATCACAAAAGAGATCACAAAAAGTTGGCTACAAAATGTGCGTGGTTAATGTTGACAAAGGTACATTCAGATAGTTTACTCTAACCCCATACTTGACTCCATAGTTTGTAAAATAGAAAGAAGGTTCTCAAAATGGTTTTATAATGAAAGGTATACAAACCCTAAAAGCAGTATGTTTCTTCAAGACGTCCAGGTGTTTGGCTTGGGCGAAATGTATGGTTGTAATCATGAAGATCTTACTCAAGATCGTTACCAGGCTAGGAGAATTTTGAAAAGGAAGGCTGAGAGGTGGGTGGTGCAGATGGCAAGCATTATAGCCTTTTTTTTAGAACGGTACCAAGAGGTGTTTCATGAGCTCTTTAGGCGGTGCAAAATAGCTGCAGCCCTTCCAAACAGCAGTGTTGCTTAAAAGTGTTGATTAAAAATAATTTGCAGACAACCATGGTAGATGGCAGGCAAAGCCATTTGGGTGTGCTAAGCATTGAATCAAGAAGAGCTCAGGCATTATCAAGCAAGCAAGTTTATTTTTATAGCACAATTAATACATAGAAGCAATTCAATGTGCTTTACAGTGAAAATATAAATACAAAATGCATTGGAATTAAAACAGAGATTGTAACAATTACACAGAGGTTATTTCTCTGATAGCACCAGAACTTGCATTATGATTGTTAAAAGATAGCAGTATATATGATTAATAATGAAATAAATAAAAAACAGAAATATAAAATACAGCATAATAATAAAGCATAGAATAAGAAAATATAATTAATAAAACAAATAAAAAACATAGGAAGCTATAAAAGCTGTGAGTTAAGTTTAAGTGATAAAAACATAGGAAGCTATAAGGCTTACAGTGTGGTTAAGTTTAAGAGCTCAGTCATAAGCACGTGAAAAGAGAAGTATTTTTAGCCCGGATTTAAAAAATCACACATTTGTTGAACATCTAAGATCATCTGGTAGTTTATTCCAGTTGTGTACAGCATAACTGCTAAACACAGCATTTCCAAGTTTAGTTTGGACTCTGGGCTCTTCTACCTGACCTGAGTTCATGGATCTAAGAGCCCTGCTCGGTTTATATTCTTCAAACATATTAGAAATGTATTTGGGTCCTATTACATTCAGAGGTTTATGAACTAAAAGTAACACTTTAAAATCTATTCTGTAACTGACCGGAAGCCGATGCAATGATTTGTAAACCAGAATTATGTGCTCTGTACTCTTGGTCCTGGTTATTATTCTAGCAGAGCATTCTGAATGAATTTTTGGGGAGTCCAGTTAAGAGGCCATTACTGTAGTCGACCTTGCTAGAGATAAAAGCATGGATGAGCTTAATAAAACAGTTTGCAAGCCAACACTTGCACAGATAAAATGAATTGTTTTAAATGTATCCTGGCCTGTGTTGCAAGAGGAAGCCAGTATCTTTTGTAGGAAATGAAGTACATTAAGTGGGGCAAAAAAGTATTTAGTCAGTCACCAATTGTGCAAGTTCTCCTGCTTAAAAAGATGAGAGAGGTATGTAATTTTCCAGAGAATCACATTGTAGGATTTTTAATAAATGTATTGGTAAATTCCTCGGTAAAATAAGTATTCGGTCACCTACAAACAATCAAGATTTCTGTCTCTCACAGACCTGTAACTTCTTCTTTAAGAGCCTCCTCTGTCCTCCACTCGTTACCTGTATTAATGGCACCTGTTTGAACTTTGAACAACTGTCCACAACCTCTAACAGTCACACTCCAAACTCCACTATGGCCAAGACCAAAGAGCTGTCAAAAGACACCAGAAACAAAATTGTAGACCTGCACTAGGCTGGGAAGACTGAATCTGCAATTGGTAACCAGCTTGGTGTGAAGAAATCAACTGTGGGAGCAATTATAAGAAAATGGAAGACATACAAGACCACTGATAATCTCCCTCGATCCGGGGCTCCACGCAAGATCTCACCCCGTGGGGTCAAAATGATCACAAGAACTTTGAGCAAAAATCCCAGAACCACACGGGGGGACCTAGTGAATGACCTGCAGAGAGCTGGGACCAAAGTAACAAAGGCTACCATCAGTAACACACTACGCTGCCAGGGACTCAAATCCTGCAGTGCCAGACGTATCCCCCTGCTTAAGCCAATTTATGTCCAGGCCCGTCTGAGGTTTGCTAGAGAACATTTGGATGATCCAGAAGAGGATTGGGAGAATGTCATATGGTCAGATGAAACAAAAATAGAACTTTTTGGTCAAAACTCAACTCGTCGTGTTTGGAGGAGAAAGAATGCTGAGTTGCATTCAAAGAAGACCATACCTACTGTGAAGCATGGGGGTGGAAACATCATGCTTTGGGGCTGTTTTTCTGCAAAGGGACAAGGACGACTGATCTGTGTAAAGGAAAGAATGAATGGGGCCTTTTTGAGATTTTGAGTGAAAACCTCCTTCTATCAGCAAGGGCATTGAAGATGAAACGTGGCTTGGTCTTTCAGCATGACAATGATCCCAAACACACTGCCTGGGCAACAAAGGAGTGGATTCGTAAGAAGCATTGCAAGGTCCTGGAGTGGCCTAGCCAGTCACCAGATCTCAACCCCATAGAAAACCTTTGGAGGGAGTTGAAAATCCGTGTTGGCCAGCTACAGCCCCAAAACATCACTGCTCTAGAGGACATCTGCATGGAGGAATGGGCTAAAATACCAGCAACAGTGTGTGAAAACCTTGTGAAGACATACAGAAAACGTTTGACATCTGTCATGCCAACCAAGGGTATATAACCAAGTATTGAGATTAACTTTTATTATTGACCAAATGCTTATTTTTTCACCATAATTAACCAATAAATTCATAAAAAATCCTACAAACTGATTTTCTGTATGTATTTTTCTCATTTTGTCTCTCATAGTTGAAGTGTGCCTATGGTGAAAATTACAGGCCTCTCTCATCTTTTTAAGAGGGAGAACTTGCACAATTGGTGACTGACTAAATACTTCTTTGCCCCACTGTATCTAGATAGAAATTCAATAGTGCTGAAAGCATTGCTTTATTAAAAGAGAATGTTGAGATTGCTAATTGCTTATAGGCCAATGTGTTGTTGGGTCTAACCTTACTATTTATATACCATTTTACCAGTGAGACAACGGCAAAGAAATTTTGTAGCTCAAAATAATCTGGTGAAATAGTTTTTTCCTCATAACTGTACATCTTTACATCACTGGCATCAAATCTGAATGTTATATATCAAACAACAAAAGTGCCTGTATTGTTATTTATTTCTTAGCAGATTATCATGTTGGTGTTGAAACAAGAGTCTGTTCTTCTAAACAACTACACTGTGGTACATTTGTAATTTTGCACTATTTTGTCAAGTAAATATTTACTTGACAAAATAGGCTTGTTTAGTTTATATTTCTGTTGTCACTTTAAACGGATACTCTATCTTTGAATGTGCATTGTTTTATTTTGTATGTAGTCTACAATTGGTTTTACAATTTCTGTAAAGATTTTCTACGTTGTATGGTACCTCACTGTGTTGTGATTTTTTGGTCTTTAAATAAAACGTTATACACAGGAATGTAAGAATATTAGTAATGAAAGTGTGTTAGTAATTAAAGAAGATCTAGGTAGTGGAGAAAAATATTAAATGAATGCTATTTGCACACTTTATGACATCCCTGCATAAGTCAGTACGCCAGTCAGGAGTCTGGACATGCAATTGCCTGGCTAGTTACCATTTTATATATGATAATTTTTTCATACTGAAACTGTACCATGTTCTCTTTTGAGTCATCATCTCTGAAGAGTTACATTTTCAGCATTGCCCAACAAGGAGAGGCCTACAAGCCACAGTGTCTTGCATCCACTGTGAAATTTGGTGGAAGATCGGTGATGATCTGGGGATGCAAAAAAATCATTTTACTCAAACACATACCTATGAATAGTAAAACTAGAGAAACAGATAATTTTGCAGTGGTCTCAATTTTTCCAGAGCTGCATATTACTAAAAAGAAATACTATTGCAATTTTACACATAATTACCTTGTTTCAATTTCAGTTTCAGTGTCTGGTAAACAATCACAATGTCATTGATATTATTTTACTAAGTACTGACTAAAGCGAAATCAGGATTTAACATACTCCTGTGTAGAGCTAAAGCTGGACATTCCTTCTAGAGCCAAGCTTGCTTTAATCCTCAGACTGGCTACCACTGCTGACTGCTCTGTCTTGCTCTGCTGTTAAGGATTCCTTTCTTTTTAAGAATTCCTGTATGTTTTTATTTCTTTTCATGTTGTAATAGTTGCATGACGCATTATATATTGCCCAATACATTGAATTATGTATGCATGAATGAAAGTGACATGCAAAACAAACGCCTGATATACACTATTGCGTTTTTTCCCGCATGTGGTTTGGATTGGGGGGGTGTGTAAACCATCATGTTAGCTATTCATGGTGTCAAATTACATATCTATCATTAGCAATGTTGACAATAATCAAACAATGACGACAGGTTTGCTAGCAAGCAAAATCAAAAAAAGATTGGAGGAACTTTTTACCTTACTATAGCTAAAAAGTTTGTAATCTTTGGCAAACTATGTGTATCATTTCTACTCACATATTTCAGTAACAACAAGTAACTACTAGTGCAATAAAACCAAACAAAAGTAACCCAGAATTCTTGGAGACTTCTTGACGAGAGGTTGATGGAACAGACTTGTGTTGACTTACAGTGGGGAGAACAAGTATTTGATAAACTGCTGATTTTGCAGGTTTTCCTACTTACAAAGCATGTAGAGGTCTGTAATGGCTATCATAGGTACACTTCAACTGTGAGAGACGGAATCTAAAACAAAAATACATAATTTCACATTGTATGATTTTTTAAATAATTAATTAGCATTTTATTGCATGACATAAGTATTTGATACATCAGAAAAGCAGAACTTAATATTTGGTACAGAAACCGTTGTTTGCAATTACAGAGATCATACATGTGCCGTAGTTCTTGACCAGGTTTACACACACTGCAGCAGGGATTTTGGCCCACTGCTCCATACAGACCTTCTCCAGATCCTTCAGGTTTCGGGGCTGTGGCTGGGCAATATCGACTTTCAGCTCCCTTCAAAATGTTTCTATTGGGTTCAGGTCTGGATACTGGCTAGGCCACTCCAGGACCTTGAGATGCTTCTTACGGAGCCACTCCCGAGTTGCCCTGGCTGTGTGTCTCGGGTCATTGTCATGCTGGAATACCAACCACGAACGGTCTGCAAGGCTCTTACTGAGGGAAGGAGGTTGTTGGCCAAGATCTCGCGATACATCCATCCCCCCCTCAATACGATGCAGTCGTCCTGTCCCCTTTGCAGAAAAGCCTCCCCAAAGAATGATGTTTCCACCTCCATGCTTCACGGTTGGGATGGTGTTCTTGGGGTTGTACTCATCCTTCTTCTTCCTCCAAACACGGCGAGTGAAGTTCAGACCAAAAAGCTATATTTTTGTCTCATAAGACCACATGACCTTCTCCCATTCCTCCTCTGGATCATACAGATGGTCATTGGCAAACTTCAGACAGGCCTTGACATCACTGAATTTTAAACAATGACGGCACAGTGTGTTATTAATGGTTTTCTTTGAGACTGTGGTCCCAGCTCTCTTCAGGTCATTGACCAGGACCTGCTGTGTAGTTCTGGGCTGATCCCTTACCTTCCTCATGATCATTGATGCCCAACAAGGTGAGATCTTGCATGGAGCCCCAGACCGAGGGAGATTGACCGTCATCTTGAACTTCTTCCATTTTCTAATAATTGCGCAAACACTTGTTGCCTTCTCACCAAGCTGCTTGCCTATTGTCCGGTAGCCCGTCCCAGCCTTGTGCAGGTCTACCATTTTATCCCTGATTTTCTTACACTGCTCTCTGGTCTTGGCCAATGTGGAGAGGTTGGAGTCTGTTTGATTGAGTGTGTGGACAGGTGTCTTTTTTACAGGTAATGAGTTTAAACAGTTGCAGTTAATACAGGTAATGAGTGGAGAACAGGAGGGCTTCTTAAAGAATATCTAACAGGTCTGTGAAAGCTGGAATTCTTACTGGTAGGTAGGTGATCAAAAACTTGTGTCATGCAATAAAATGCAAATTCATTAATTAAAGGTGAGGGATCAGCCCAGAACTACACGGCGGTTACAATTCAAATAAAATAAAACATTTACACACCTGATCATGCCTTATCATCCACTCAGATTGAAATCTATGATCCAAGGCAACAGTTGTGACAAGATGCTTATATTATAAGTACAGCATGTTTAAATTATATAATTACCAATTAACAGATTATACAACTGCTAACATATTAAAAGTTAAGATAGATTAACATATCAAAATGTAAACTTATTGTAAAAGTCAGACTGGTACCTTCGGGCAAGAAACAAAAATACCCAATAAAAATATATGTAAACAAATACAACTAAAATTAACTAAACATTTTAATCCTTGAGTAAAATGTAGCTACCCACTTCATTCCTTTATGATAGCATGTTTTCCATAAAGATGTATTAGTTGTGGCTACTATCTACATCACCTCATCTCGCTGTCGATGATTAATCTACCAATGGAGTGTGAAGCCACGTGAACAAACCCTGGCATCAATCTGCCATGGGAATAGTCAGGAAGATCTGAAACAGATACAACCAGTGTAATTGTAGAAATCCATCTTGAACATGTTGCTGGTACTCACCCACTCTGTTGTCTGTGCACAGTCCATGATGTGATGTATCATCAGAAAAGGGGTTGTGTTGTCCCGATCTGTTAAAAGTATAACTATAAAACAATGATTAGTGTGGTTCAACAGTCCATCGGACTTTCATCCACTGGGTATTGTTCCATCAACTCCCAACAATTAAGACATTAGATCAGTCCTGAAAACTTGTGGATCTCAAAAGATCGATCATCAGTGTGAAACATACACCCTATTCAGACAAGTTTCCGTAAAAGTCTGTCAAAGTCCTTGTCCATCCAGAACGGGCTTAATTGTTGCTTGACTCCTTTTCCTAAATGAATGCCCGATAGCAGCTAGCAGTGGAACAAGATTGTCAGACTTGACTTTTCTTAGCCAAATCATAAATGGTTAGATCTATTTAATTAAACCAATAAAATGTTAGACCTTCCATCAAACTAAACAATTTCCCAATAAACCAATTAAAAACATCCTGTAGATGGGAAATGTCCGTTATAACTATGCAAAGAGGGAAAACATTTTTTTTTATTTAACTACTTATAAATATCAATTTGATTTGCCATGAGCCCTAAGCTCAACTCTTTCCAATCATAATCAATTATCATATCATACATCCCTCCTGCCTTCACTTCATTAAGTCAATGAAAAGTGACACCATGAGTGAATGCAGAACAGCGATAAATACGGCCAAAGAAGGTGCCTTCCTTAACCGGCAATCTTTCAGGACGGAAATTAAATCTAGAGAATTGGTAGTAGGGATGGATCTCTAATCCATTTAATAAGGAGTTGCATCCTGTATATTCATCAAAAACAAAAGTGAACATGTTAAAAACACAAACATTAACTAACACCATCAAAAACATCAATGTGCAACACGGTCGCTTGTGCGAAGGAATTATAAACCATATAACCTATAAACAGTTGTCTAACATAGCTAAACAGCTCTCAAATTTGACTTTACCATAGTACCATCACACAGGTCTGCGACATCCGTTATCATGCATTAATAATATCCTGTTGTGTCTTGGCACATGCCTGAGAAACAAATGGTTTGTCCCCCCCAGGGGATAACCTGCACAACTAAATTATAGAAGTGAAAAACTCCAGACAATATTTGCAGTGGTTTACCTACTGCAACCACCAGGGCAATTGTATTAGCATAGCTACAGCACATAAATGTTGCATTTTTACAGGACAATTGCAAAACTACCTCTTGGCATACAAACAGTGTCTTGATCAACCTCCTAAATTGTAAGGAATTCAATAACTTACATACATTTATTTTCCAAGTTGTGGTGGGTAGCCAAACGCTAAATCACAAATTTTGTACGTTTTCTTTGACCACGTCTGTGGTTCTATTGATCGCTCTACTGGCAAAAATGGGGGATGACTTTAAGTCTCTACACTCACTTCAGTTGGTTTCAAAACCATACATTTCAACATTAAAGCTATTGGGAGGAAAATATATTAGGCTTGCACTTAATGTTTGATTATCTAAAAAAGGAATATGCTCATGTTGGGGAAATTGCCAGTCAGAACACTTGAATTTAATCCATAGGCTACTTTGATTCAGTGGGAAAGTTTGGTAGAGGCCATCCCAGTGGGTCTGCCCCCCTTCCTGGAGCTCAGGACTTTACCCACTGCTGGTAGGCAATAAAGGCCAAATGGATTGTGTGAAATGTTCATGACACATACGTTTCCGCACGCTAACATCTGACATGGTCCTCAAACTGACTGTAGCAAGATATGTTCGGTTTAGATTTAGTGTCCAATGTTGTGGTTTGTAAAAATGATCTTACTTTTATCTACACCGCAATGTTACATTAGGGTGGAAATTAAGAAAACTTAAGAATGGTGATGTAGACAGAAAACAGATGTATGATGTCACTAAAATCAAGGTGCAGTAAGTACTCCAAAGGACACTCAATGTAGGCCTTGAACACTTACCCTCCATACCCTATTTGTTCATTAGATAATTAACCGTCTTAGAGTTTTAACTCCATAAACAAATATCTGTATTCAAAAACACAAGTATTATCCCAGTTATCGTTGATAAATACAAATAAGAGAAACTATATTATTTAACCAAACTCAATTCCGCTTTTAAAATACAACATCTAATTTTATTGTGTTGTAAACCTGCTGTATCACCCTCCTCTATAGACAATGACTATATTGGTTTCAAATTCAGTCCTCATGGGACACAGCATGTCTACTTAATGTTAAAGACTATCACCACGTGGATTCTTCATTCTACCACTCATACAATATATAAGGAGAGAAAAACACAATATTTTAACCTTTTGTAAGACAACCATGAGAATATTTTACCAAATTAGAAAATCATTGTACCAATTTCTAATTCATCTCTAGGTTTCAGATGTACCCATGTGTGCAAGTGAACAGCACAGCACGCAAACAGATGGTTACCATGCGGTGGGCCTGTTAAAGCTTACCCACATCCTTGAGGCCTTATGGTTTTAAACATTATCATCAACGCAATAAATACAATTGATTCAAAATTGCATGGTGAACATGACAAAGCACAACAAAACAGGCTATTTCTTGAATACCCATTAAAACGTGTTCAAGCATGACAGAACAAAACAGGCTATTTCAAATGCCTATTAAACTATGCTATATACCAACAAAGTGCTTTTCAAACTACATGTAATATTTAATTAAATAAGCTTGGCTATTACCTAGGAAGGTGATCAGGTTTTCTTGATAAGTTCCAGTTTCATTCAATGGTTAGGTACGATACATGATTGGATATAAACATTTAAGAACACTGAATCAATGATTTTGAAAGCTCACGTCAGTTCCTAGAATCTTTGTCCATTTTGATTGTCTCCTTCACCGCCTTTCGACTGTTGTCCTTTCTCGGCCATCATAATTATCCTTTGTACTTTCTCTTCGTATGTACCACACTTTCCATCTGTCCATATACTACTTCCTTAGAAGCCATCTTGTTTAGTCTGAAAACGTTTTAGGCATAGTTGCGAGTGATCCTTTTTGTTCTTGATGGTGTCCTATTTGCGCCATTTTATTTAAACATGAACGCATCATGCGCGTCAGAGGCTAAAGTCTTCTTGTTGTATTTGTACAACGGGATGGCATTATATTTTTACATGTACAAGTCACTGTAGAACCGCTGAAAAATACAATATCACACTCAAATCCTTAAAAGGAAAATGCAGTGTCATCATACGTACAATGGCAACACAATACAGTTCAGCACTGAAACACAGGTCAACGCCCCACTAAATTGAGACGGACTGTCCGCACCCCCAGACAGATTCCATGCGATTAAAAAATGCAGCCTAGTCGGGGCGTCATAGGGCTTGTTCAACTAACTAAAGCTTTTGCAATCTTGACACTTTGTTATATGGCATAGTTGTATGACTCACTGTTTAGTTGTTCTCAGCAACCAGTATCTGGAAAAAACTACTTCTTCCTCGCGATTGCAAATCGAGCCACTTAGCTCAACAATTGAAGTTCAGTAGAATCGTTATAACTTGTCCATCTGTTCATGGCAGCATGCTGTTAGAAATCCCCTGTTTCGTATAGTGGTTGAAAGAATGATCTCATACAAGGGAGAGAGTAATCACATTTTTTATTGCAGCATTAGATAGTCTTGTACATGAGCTTACGGACCTGGTCTTGCTTACTCATTTCACTCAATCTCTTCTCACTGTAATGTTGGTTACAAGCTGATATATAAGTTGAAGGGCGTGTATACCTAGCAAAGATCAGGTTTCCTAGACTATAACCCCCATGCCAAATGGTCAATGTAAACATTCCTGTATTTATCAGAGTGCAACATACAGACAGAATCTAAACAGTTCTCATTATTTAGGCACATTCACTTCCAATTAACATTCATATTGTGATTATTAATGCTCAGATAACAAACACACTTCATGATTTGACAGTGGGACAGGCCTATGCCCTCACAAACGTAATGAGAACGCGCTTCAAAGTCTGTTAGTGTGGACGGTGGGATTGGGTCAATATCAAAAACTGAGGTATGAGCAGGTAACCGACCACGGTGAGACCAGAGAGGTATAGTACAAAACGAGGTAACTGGCCTACCGATGTTACTTCTGGAGTAAATTGGTGACGTCGAGTGTTACTTCCTGATTCACCCGTACTACAAAAGGTGAATACGTTTTACCTGAGGTATGTTGTCATGGCAATTCACGCTGCATCTCTAACCTGCTCCGAGCAGGTTATCTTCATGGTTAACTCGATGTTAGCCAACATTAGCACTGCTCTTCTGCCCACAAAAAGACGGGCACATTTGGAAGACCCAGTCAACATTGCCGCATAGATTGTGAAAGCTCATTCTGCAGGGTGTTTATTCTTCTAGTTTACCACGATTATTTTTTCCAACAAAGGTATTGATTCTCATCGGAGGGAATTCCTTTTTTTTTTTTTTTCATCTCAATCATACTACAAATAAGAGTCTGTAAGCCAAAATAGAGAACATATGACAAGAACACAATCAATATCTTTATTAGAAAACATCATGGGGGTGAACTAAAGGAGTTACCTGGTCGTTAAACACCCTCGCCCTGCGGAGTGAGCCTCTCACAATGTGTGCGGCAAAGTCGATTGGGTCTTACAAATGTGCCGTTTTGTGGACGGAAGGGCAGAGCTTATGTTAGGTAACATCGAGTTAACTACGAAGATATCCTGCTTGGTGCAATTTAGAGATGCAGCGTAAATTGCAATCGCTGCGTACCTCGGGTAAAACGTATTCACCTTTCGTAGTACGGGTTAATCGGGAAGTTTCACCCAATGACACCTAGTTACCCCTAAAGGTACCTGGCTAAGCCAGTTACCTCACTTCATAGCGTGCCACTCTGGAATTATAGGTTGAGAGGAGGTTTTTGTTCAACCAAACAGTTGCTATATAAAGAAGACACACACTTTAATTTATTATTTCCACCTTGTCTCGTTCATTCAAAATGTTTGGTTAGATTGTTTCCCTACAACTCTTCAGAATATGTTAGAATCTTAAGTGCAAAGCATATGTTGAATAGGGCAATTCTTAGCTAGCACAGTGGACATTATAGAAGTGCAGCATAGGGAAACACTACACCCTACAAGGAGCTGCTACTTGGGGTTTCTCTGCTGTCCTGGGTTCTGGAGCAGAACAACATGGGGGAGTGGACAGCTTTACAGCCACAGCACAACATCTGCGTCAGGCTCTTAATGAGGTAGTGGAAAGTACCCCTGAGAGCCGATGAGGAGAAGTAGAAGATGATGGGGTCCAGGCTTGCGTTGATGGTACTGGATAAGACTGCTTCCACCCGCCAAGAGGGACTCTCCCATTTAATGAAGCCCACCATGTGTGACAGGTTAAAGGGTGCGAAGCAGACAATGAACACAAGCAGGGTCCCCAGAGACAGGCCAATGGCCCGCAGGCGCCTCTTTGGGTTGATGTTGGGCCTATGGGAGAGGATCCACACAAAGTTGATGTAGCAGAAGCAGCAGATGAGAAAAGGAACACAAAATAGCACTAGGAAGACTTCCAGACGGACAGGCATTAGGACGTTTAGCTGATCTTTGGTAAAGTTCTCATAACATCTGCACTGTTCAGAAGGATCCTTCTGGGTATTGTTGGGGTTGGTGTTGGATTGGTCAAAATACTGCATGATATAAACAATACTGATGTGTGCCATGGAGATCACCCAGAAGAAGAAGCTGGCCCCTATAGCGTACAAAGGCCGTCTTCTGAGTTTGTACTGGATGGGGAAGGCCACACCCAAGTAGCGATCAACACTAATGGCGGTTAGAAAGAAGGTGCTGTTGTAGATGGTGGTGTAGAAGACGAAGCTAGTCAATGAACAAAGGAAGTCAGGCATTTTCCATATCATGTTGTCCGCTGCCTCCTTGATCTTGAAGGGCAGGAACAGCAGAAAGACGAGGTCCGAGAATGTCAGGTTCAGGAGCAGGATGTCAATAGGCATAGCTTTTTGCATCACTTTCTTGATGAAGGTGTAGAACGCCACCATGTTTGTCGGGAAACCAATCAGGAAGGTGAGGATGTAGACCACTAGAACCACACTTCTTTGGCTATCTTTAGGGATGACTTCTTTATTACACAGCATTCTGTAATACAGAGACCATACAGACAATTGTTTTAAGTTAGCATTAGGTAATGTGACGTGTGATGCTATCTATGTTGAGCAGCAGCAGCTAATGAGTGCTTTCAATGCTGTGCTGTGTTCTTCATGTTTGATGGTATCATGCAATTATTTTTCCTTTGAGGAGATTTTGGAAGGTGGATGTACTTAGTTCTGGAAGAGACTTTTAGCTAAATGACCTTGATCATCAGGCCAGAAGGGTACGTTTAAGGAACTATGAGACATGGATAGCAAGAAGAACATAAAAAAATAGAAGTTCAATTATTTCAAAAATTTTCTGGAGGAAAAGAATTATAAAACATAGAGGTTAACCCATGCTCTGAATCCAGTCTGTATGATCTACAATAGGTGAAACTGCCCAAATCCCAGGTTTGCAGAGTTGGTGTAGGCATAACCAAGAATGCAGGAATTGCACTTCTGCAAAGTGTTGAATGAAATGTTTTATGAATGCACATGTATATTACTTTTTTATTTTCAGTAAATTGGCACAAAATTCTAAAAACTTGGTTTTGATTGTCTTGGGGTTTTCTTTGTAAATTGATGGTAAAAAATAATGAGTTACTTATCCAGGGAGGAGCCTTTACTTTTTTAAGTTTGTATCTGTATCAGAATAACATAGTACATGGGTCACTGTACTATGCAAAGCAAGACTTTAAGTAATGTATTTACAGTTTTAACATTTGTCGAGGAAGACACAGAAAATGAATGAGTTCAATAATCATGTCTCTGACATGAATAGACACAATAATAGGTGGTAACTCTAGAGTTAATGTAAAATGGCAGTGCATACTGGGAAGGCTTTTCTTTGTTCTTGAAGAATGGTGCATTTTCCAACTACACACAGTTCAGGAATTGTATGGCCGCATTCCAAGAATGATTGGAGCTGTGCCTAATGGTGGTCTTATTCCTTATCAGGCCCTGTCCCCAAAGCAGGACGAGGCGCCGAAGCAGGACGAAGCCCTGCCCCCGATGCAGGATTGGGCGAAGGGAGGAGACTCCACCCCCGATCCCTCCGGTACTGCGGTTGTTCTGGAGGGGGACTCCGTTCGACAGGGGACAGCCCAGCAAGCGACTGCAGAAGAGCTGGGCATCAGGTTGGAATGTAGGGATCCGCCCTCGATGATGTCATGCGCGGCTCCGGGAACTGTCCCAACCAGACCAGACCACACACCTGGACACTCCACACTGGCTGTCAGTGGTGGAGCACTGGTTCATGGGGCAGGTACTGCTTTTACTGGCCCATACTCTGCCACTGGGTATTCCACCTCTGCCATCTGCAGTGTGGCCCACATGCGCGGAGCTGGACTGGTTTCACTGGACATGGATCTGACACCACCAAGGGCTGATGAACTCTCTGCACTGGCCTCTCCAGGCGCTGACTTGTCTCCGTCCCTCTCTGGTGGCAGATGTTAGCTGCTGGTCGGAGAGAGACGCATCACACTCACTCTCTCCTTCCTCACCCAGTATCGGTCACGCTGAGGCTCCCTTCTGAGCCCCCATGACCTATTGGACAGGAGCACTTCCTCTTCTATCACTGGGTTGATGATGTGCTCACGCGTTGGCAGGGGCTCTTCAGCGAACCCCTGTGAGTGATGCCGCAGCGCCATCATTCGCCGCCGAGTTGAGTGTCTCCACTGCCCCCCCCATGCCATTTCTCGGGGTACTTCGGGGCCTTCTACCGAGGACGCCATCTGTTCTGGGTCTCGGGATCCTCCAGCCTGGGATCCAGACCCCAATCCCAAATCTCCTTGAGGGTTTTCCGATCTTTTCGGCCTTCTCACTTTGCTCTGACTTGTTACCGTCGTTCATTCTTTCGCAGTTAGGCATGGGTAGTAGGACACAGATGCAGAGGATTCAAGAAACCAAAGTAATTTAATAGAGAAAGACTCAAAAGCAGCACAGACATCGACATGAACAGACACAATGACCAACCAATGAAACCCAAACTAGCTCAATTTAAATAGGATCCCCAACCAGAGGCAATTGGGAGCAGCTGCCTCTGATTGGGTATAATTCAACTTATTTTCATAGATAATAGTTGTTTGCACCTTTGTTCTTGTAATGATGAAACCTTTGTCCTGAAACTGATAGCCCATGCTAGTGTTTCATAATTAGCCTTGGTAAATGCCCCGCCACTCCCCATAAATCGTCATAATTCTACAGGGCCTTGTACACACACAGAAATCTGAATCTCAAATCGCATACCTGCATACTATATAATATGCCAGACTTGTATGCAAGACGATTAGTATGTCCCAAACCAGCCCAAATTTGTATGCTAAAAACAGCCCAAATTTCCCGGACGGGCTAGTTTTTGGTGGATTTTCTAAGTATGCATTTGTGCATGCTTTTTGGGGTGATCTAGACCACAATCCCTTTTGCAGTAAGAGGGGTTTCCATGATTCTCTTATCTTTTCACTTGATGAATAAAGTTAGTTATGGTCAACTTCATAAGAAACTAGGCAGTTTAACACAATGCTTAATTGTGTCTAGCTAAGTATTCAAACTTGGCGTGATGTTATTTTGCAAAACAGTTATCTGTTGTTGACACACAATTGTATAACAAAGTAGTACACAACTGTAGAATGAATAAAACGCAATAACTTGTGGAACAATTATGTCAACTCATTAATGTGCATAAGTGTGCTCTTGAGTGTGCAAATATTCTATTCTTACCTAACAACAAATACTAAATAAGAAAATATTGGTGAATGTCAGAATCTTTGTTGAAACTGCATGCGTGTTTTTATTTTTGAAGGAATTCCTTCTATGATTAGTGAATGAGGCCCATTGACATGACTCCAAACATTAAACATGACACATTTGCATTTACATTTTATTGGTCTGGTAGAACTATATTTGTCTCATGTGACTCATTGTCAAATACATTTTTAGTGACAGGAGAGTGGAGCTTATATGGTTTAAAGATAACAGTAAGATTTCATAAATGCATCCCCAAAGGCAACAAACAGAAATACTAAAATGCATACCCAATCCATTGAGAGTATGTATGCACTGTATATGCTTAAAGATACATTTCTGAGTTAAAGATATTTATATATGCCTAACATGAAAATGTTGCCTGTTTTTGAATAAATTACAATACATTTCAAAACATAAGCCTTGCCAGTAATTATTAAAAACAATGGGAAAATATGATATTTCATTTATATTATACACATTTCAGTAACACTTTATTGTAAAGGTCTGTATTAAACAATTTATATGGCATTTCTGAAGTGTATGTTAACCATTAATCATTACTACCACTTTCATAGACCATTTGTCTATCGCAAATAAGGGTATGTGCTATTTATAGATATTAATACATGCAATATTTTGTAAGACAAGCACACAACAGACTATTTACAGAATTCTTTACACATTTGTCAATAACTACCTTGCTAATATTTACACATTTTATTCAAAAATGTATTGTTTGATAAACTATAAATTCCTAACACATTTTTTATTGCAGAACCCTAAATAATGTTTTACCAGCATTTCATAAATCAAATATATTTTAGGTTTCCAGGTATTTTGTCTACGTATGTCTTTCTTGCCAAATATCCAAGCATTGTGTGTTTACTTTCCTAACAATTATATGTAATTTCTCACAATGACACAGTAAATGAAAGAGATCCACTCTACATACCTCAGTCAGCAAATACTGGTTCACAGACACACAGGCTTCCTGGTAAATGGTGAGAAACCTTGGCTTGAATGAAACTATGGTTTTAACACTGCACTTAATGTACAACACGTGACGATGTACAATTCTGCAGCTCAAGAAAATAGCATAATTTGTTGTTCATTCTGGGCATGACGAGCTCCACGTTGGTTCAAACTTTTTTTTACATAGTATTAATCAGATGAACTGTCTAGAAACTTAGCAACTATTAAAGTAAACTATCAAAAAACTCCCAACTGGAAAATTTTGGTTAGCAAAAGCTGACTCAGGTTATAGTTTTGATCAGGTTTAGATTCATATGTATTTTGGTTAGATGGTTCGATTTAGGGACAGGTCTTAGGAATGTTTTAAAATTATGAGGATTATGGTTGCGGATTGTTGAATACCACTTATTGTTAAAGGGGCAATATGAATGGTTTTACTGTACTATTAGCATAAAAACAAGCAAAAATATACCGTAGACATCTCCAGTTATTGTTTTAAGTTAAAGTTTAAAATACTATATCTCAATCAGAGACATATTCAACATTCAAACATCTGCACCAGGCCATCTATCAGTTTATATATCAATCAGTCAAATGTATTTATAAAGCCTTTTTTACATCAGCAGTTGTCACAAAAGGCTTTTACCAAACATGCAAACGAAGACCACAAGGAGCAAACAACAGTGTTGAATTTCAGTGGCAAGAAATGACTCCCAAAGATAGCAGAAATTTAGGAAGAAACCTAGAGGAACCAGGCTCAGAGGGGTAACCAGTAGTCTTCTGGCTGTGCCGGGTGAACATTAAGAGTATAATTATTAAATGTAGGCTCTTGAAGTAGAAGGCATTAGTCGCTTGAAGTAATTGTTGGACTGTGTTTTTGGACACGGACACAATTTTTATAATTTGTGCTCTGTACGCCACTACAGTGGATTTGAAATGAAACAACTGAGAAGATATTGAAGTGCAGACCTTCAGCTTTGATTCAAGGGATTGAACAAAAATATCATATGAAAAGTTTACGAATTGCAACCATTTTCATATACAATCCCCTTGTATTAGTGTCTCGAATGTAATTGGACAAATGAATACAATAATACCGCCTTGTTAGGTTTCCCCTGGCTGTCCCTCAATGACCCCGTCATCTCCTGGTCTAGTCAGGTTCTTTCGGGGTGGTCGCGGAAGTGCCAAGGTAGGTGTTTGGGTGTTTCCGTGGGTTCGACCACGGAGGAAAGTCCAGGCAGTGCTCCCGTCGTGCCAATTCCTCCCGAATACAGGGACTTAGCAGCGGTCTTTTCCAAAGCTACGGCTACTGTTCTGCCTCCTCATAGGCTGGGGGATTGCGCGATAAACCTCCTGGTAGGAGCCGCACTCCCTAAGGGTCGCGTTTATCCACTGTCCCGCACCGAAACTGAGGCGATGTCCGCTTACATTATGGAAGCGTTAGAACAGGGATACATTAGGCCCTCCCGGTCACCGGTCTCATCAAGATTTTTCTTTGTGAAAAAGAAGGACGGTGGTTTGCGCCCGTGCACCGATTACAGGGCGCTGAATAAAATCACCATTCCGTTCAGTTATCCTCTTCACTTAATCTCTGCGGAAGTTGAGAGGATGCACGGGGCCCGCTTTTTTACGAAGTTAGATCTCAGGAGAGCCTATAACCTGGTGCGTATCCGGAAAGGGGACGAATGGAAAACTGCCTTCAGTACAACCTCTGGCCATTATGAATATTTAGTCATGCCGTACAGTCTTTCAATCCTTCATCAACGACGTTTTCAGGGATTTGCTATGCGAGGGTGTGGTCGTGTATATTGATGACATCTTGATATACACGGCTACTCGCGATGAGCATGTCTCGTTGGTGCGTAAAGTGCTTGCTAGACTGTTGGAACATGAGCTGTATGTGAAAGCCGAGAAGTGTCTGTTTTTCCAGTCGTCTGTTTCCTTTCTGGGTTATCGTTTTTCTCGCACAGGTGTGACTATGGAGGAGCATCACATTGACGCCGTGCGTAATTGGCCGACCCCAACCACGGTGAAGGGAGTGCAACGATTTTTAGCCTTCGCCAACTATTACAGGAGGTTTATCCGGGGTTTTAGTCAGGTCATGGCTCTGATCACCTCACTCCTGAGGGGTGGGGCGACTCGGTTACGGTGGACCACGGATGCGGAGTGGGCGTTTGTGGAACTGAAACACCGCTTCACCACTGCTCCGGTCCTGGCTCATCCCGACCTGTCGCTCCAGTTTGTTGTGGAGGTGGATGCGTCCGAATGTGGTCTGGGGGCCGTTCTCTCCCAACAAACGGGTGGTTAGAGCCCTGTCGGCGTGGCGGCACTGGTTAGAGGGGGCCGAGCACCCTTTCCTCATCTGGACTGACCACCGCAACCTGGAGTACATGCGGGCTGCGAAGAGGCTGACCCCTCGCCAGGCCAGGTGGGCTATGTTCTTCTCCCGGTTTGTTTTCACTCTTACCTACAGGCCGGGGAGCAAGAACATCAGGGCCGACGCACTGCCTCGTCAGCATGACACGGAGGAGCGGCCAGTGGTGATGCCCCCTCACGTATGTGCTGACGTCTGTCCGTGACCGGCTCATCTACGGGGCCCATACCTCTCCCTCTTCCGGTCATCCTGGTATCGGGTAGACCATGCGGGCCCTGGCCAGTAAATACTGGTGGCCCACCTTGGCTAAGGACGTGAGGATGTACGTCTCTTCCTGCTCGGTGTGCGCCCAAAGTAAGGCACCCGGGCACCTGCCTATGGGTAAGTTACACCCCTTACCCATTCCACAACAACCATGGACCCATCTGTCTGTTGACTTCCTAACAGATCTTCCCCCCTCACAGGGCCATACCACCAACCTGGTCGTTGTGGACCGCTTCTCTAAGTCCTGTCGCCTCTTGCCTCTGCCCGGCCTTCCCACGGCCCTACAGACTGCGGAGGCCCTATTCACCCATGTCTTCCGGCACTATGGGGTGCCCGAGGATATAGTGTCTGACCGGGGCCCCCAGTTCACCTCCAGGGTTTGGAAGGCCTTTATGCAGCGGTTGAGGGTCTCGGTCAGCCTGACCCCGGGCTACCACCCCCAATCCAACGGGCAGGTGGAACGCGTCAATCAGGACGTGGGCAGGCTCCTTCGGTCCTACTGCCAGGACCGGCCTGTTCCTACCGTGGGTGGAGTAAGCCTTAAACTCCCATTGCCACTCCTCCCCAGGGATATCCCCGTTCCAATGTGTCCTGGGCTACCAGCCGGTCCTGGCACCCTGGACCCCGGGCCAGACCGGTACCCCTGCGGTGGACGAGTGGTTTCGGCGGGCAGCGGGCACATGGGAGGCTGTGCAGACTGCCTCAGGCTCGCTGTCTGCCGTCAGAAGGTCTACGCTGACTGCCACCGCGGGGACGCCCAGGTGTATCGTCCGAAGGTCCCTCGACGAAGGACCTGCCCCTCTGCCTGCCCTGCCGGAAGCTGGGCCCGCGGTTTGTGGGGCCCTTTAAAGTCCTGAGGAGAGTCAACAAGGTAACTTATCGGTTGCGTCTCCCTCCTGACTACCGTATTAGACCCTCGTTTCATGTGTCTCTCCTCAGGCCGGTGGTGGCTGGTCCCCTCCAGGGGTGTGAGGTTCGGGAGGTCCCTCCCCCTCCTCTCGACATCGAGGGGGCCCCGGCGTACTCCGTCCGTACCATCATCGACTCAAGGCACCGGGGTGGGGGCCTCCAGTACCTCGTGGAGTGGGAGGGGTACGGTCCGGAGGAGCGGAGCTGGGTCCCAGTGCGGGACGTGTGTCGGGGGGGGGGGGGGTACTGTGACAACTACGCCATCTGCAGCTCATCCTCCCCCTGCAGGAGGCGGGCCTCAGCGCTCGATGTCACCGGCCTTCTAAACACCACCGCCCATCATCAATCCATCACACCTGTTGTCCTGTTTAGCGCACCTGATCCTCATCCAGTCATTACCATTCCAGTATATATGTGTCCTCTGTTCCCCCCTGTCTTTGCGTGTTATTGTCTCTACTTATGAGTGCAAGTCAGCTCTGTTTATTAAATATATATGAATATACAGCCTATGTCTTCGTCTCCTACTTCGTCTCCGTCTACCGAAAGAGCTGACACTGTCCTCACTCAAATCATCCATAAACGCTAGTGACCCAGTGCCACTGGAAGCCATGCATGCCCATGACATCACACTGCCAAAGCCGTTTTTTACAGATGATGTGGATAATGAGCCGTTCCAAGCCTTCTCAGAAAGTTTTTCTTCCCATTTTTCTAGGAAATTTTATCTTAGTTTCATCTATCCAAAGAATGCTTTTAGATGTTTTTGGCAATGTCTAATCTGGCCTTTTTATTTTTTAGGCTAGTGAATGGTTTGCTCCTTGTGGTGAATTCTGGGTATTTGCTCTCTTGAAGTCTTCTGTTTATGGTTTACCTGGATAATAATATGCTTACCTTCTGGAGAGTGTTCTTCACTTGGCTGGATGTTGTGAAGTTCTTTTTTACCACGGAAAGGATCCTACTATCACCCACCACTGTCTTCCGTGAATGTCCACGCCTTTTTTTAGTTCCTTTTTTCTCTGAATTTACCAAACTGTTGATTTTGCCACTCCTATTTTCCTGCTATCTCTCTGCTGGATCTTTTTTGTTGCAGCCTAAACATAGCTTTTTACACTTGCATTGAGAGCTCCTTTGACTGCATGTTGTAGATTCACTGCTTCCAAATGCGAATTCCATGCCTGGAATCAACTCCAGACCTTAGAACTAACAAAGGAATAGGCAATACCTGTCCATGAAACAGCCTTTCAGTCAATTGTCTAATGACTTTTGTTCCCTAGTAAGGGGGCTACATATTAAAGAGATGTCATTCCTGAACCCTTCCTCCAATGTGGATGTGAATACCCTCAAATTAAAGCTGAGGGTCTGCTCTTTAAGCACATATATTCTGATCAACAGACAAAAAAACTAAACTGTCAGTGTCCAATTATTTCCGGTTTAGGTACACCTCATACACACTTAAATGTAATTTCACATGGAAATAAATCAAGTTATCAGATTTAATGTAGCCCCAATTTCTTTTACATAATTTTATAGGAAAAACATATATTCTGTATGTTGTTTAATATATATTGTTATAAAACAAATTTGTTATGAGGTCCTGGCTGTGGTGCCTCTAGGCATCTCTATGTGCCTGGAGGCCACAGTCAGGGCCTGATGGCAGAGGTGCCTCTTGGCGCTACAGCTTAATTATCCCCAATCAGAGGCAGCTGCTCCCTGTTGCCTCTGATTGGGGATCCTATTTAAGTTGCCCTTTTTCCCCATTAGTTGTCAGTCATTGTTTTGGGTCTGCTATCTGTGCTGCTGCGTGGCAATTGATGGTTTGTACATCACCTTTGTTTGTTTTTGTTTTGCCAAAAAGAAGCATTAAAAGGATGCTCATTAGCGCTGCACCTCGGGTACTGCTCATGCTGAACCGTGACATTTCGTTTTATTTTCATACTCAAACATCATACGGAATCAAATGCAATTGTGCTGTTGAATGTAAAATTTTACTACAGTGTTAGCTGTAGACAACTCCACTGAGGATAACAAAACAAGAAACCAGGCAAGCCGGCCCAAAATAGGTGTTGCCCTCTTGAGATTCAAACCTCGGTCGCCCACGTGGAAGGCTGTGTCATTAACCACTATACCACAGAGCCGTACATTTAACAGGTGTCAGTTAAGCCTCTTATGTCTACCCTGATCAAATCCTATTTTGCCACTGACTGTTTCAACAGCTAGTTCGCCATTTATCAACGATAGTGATACAGTTAAACTGACTAAAGTTTAGCTCCACCACAAATAGCTTCTATGAACAATTTGGCGTTAGCAACTGGATGTTTTAACAGCGTATTAGCCCGTAATAGGCTTTACCAGTATCTACTAACTTACTGGAATAGTCATACGAATTAAGAAATTGCTAACAAGTCTGCCAACGCTATTTCATTTTGTGGCATGATAATTATATATATTTTTCTTTCAAGGCATAACAATGTACTTTTGTCTTTCATTCGTGAATGACATTGATACAATAACTGTCAATAAAGGTGACAATAAGGTTTTTATCAAGTGAGAGTACGAGAGGTTCCTGGAAACTATCAGAAAATGTCGCAATTCTGTATAAACGTAAACTAAATCAAATTCATGAATGACATTGCTCTGAATAGAGTTGAACTCCGGTCTTTCACATGAGAGTCACTGTTTGTAACCACTACCCACGTCGCTAGATACCATTGAGCAATGTGTTAAACTGAGGAACGGTTCTTAAGTTTACCTCCACCATAGCGTCTATAAACTGTACGGCTTTTGCCACTGCCTGTTTAATTAACTTCCTAGGAATAATCATAAGAATTGAGCAATTGCTAGCGAGACTGAAGATTAACTTTTCAGAAACAGTCACAACATGCCGTATACAGTTTTGGTTAAGGCTTACTATAACATAACTACTTTATGTTGTGGCCAGCAAATGTTTGTCTATCTTGACCCAAAATGCATGCACGGATGCGTACTTTTGAAAATCCACCAGAAACAGTCCCAATATAACCGTAAACTGTTTTATTTGAGGTTTACTGTAATGTAGACACTGAAGGTGCAACGTTTTTGTCTATACAGAATATTTCATAGTGCATACTTCGCTTTGCCTCTGAGGAGATCACACTGCAGGACGTATAGTTTACAGGTCTGCTTCTCTAACCAGTATGCTATTTAACAAGGGGTAGTCAGTCACTCACTTACTCAGAAAGAGTCATTAGCTCTTCTTGGCTAGCTCTGCCTACACGGTCCAGCAAAACTTTAAATATTTTAAGTAAAATAGTACGCAAGTATGATTTAACCTTGGTCTTTCAGTGATTCACCTAACTTTGACAAAATAACTATATCGCTAACGCATAACTTTTTGCCTCTTTAGCATAAAATGAAAATAACCATGTTGAATAAAATGGTTGAAACCAATAAAAAAAAGTCTTGGTGCTTGCAACTGCCGAGTTGTGAGTTTAATTCTCACAAGAGGCCAATGCAAAAATGTATTTACTCTGGATAAGTGTGTCTGGCAATATGACTATAAGATATAATAAAACAACAATTAGTATGATGTTGAGTTTATTTAAATAGGGGGATTGCATAGTTACAATGGTAAATTAAGTTAGGGCATCTCTAGTAACTACACAGTTAATAGAAACAAAGTTAGACACTAGTTTAAACAACCCAACCACATCATTTCCTGTTTATAGGGTGACTAAATCACATGAACCTAAAAATATCATGCGAAGGGCAAAAAAACTTGAGGTGTGACGAGAAGTCAATTCCTGGAAACCGAATACAGTTTCTTGATATATATATACTGTTACTACTGCATCTGACATGTTTACATATCATATGCTATGGTTACTTAACTAAACATGTCCCTTTATTCTAGTTATGCAGTACATCCATAGCCCCGGCCCAATCAAGTTTTTTTCATGTTGAATCTGCCATTGTTTTAATTTTTGTTTTATTCAGAATAAATATGTATTCATGTATGTGTCAAATAGTACTGTTTTTATATATTTTTTTAATAAAAATTAAATGACATAGTGTACCAACAACAAAATGTACCATTTGTAATTCAGTTACATGCCAATAATGTTTTATTTTACAATTTTTTTGTGTGTCTCAGAAATTCAATGCTTTAACCACTGCGTTAGTAATATTGAATAATTAACTAACTTCTAAAGTCTGACCTCCAAATATTTTCTATGCTATAGTTTCATAAGCCTTTTTAGGTCAAGGTTTAGTGGGGGAATTAAGGCTCAGCTTACATTCCCAATTATTGTAAATAGCATATTATGTGTAATGATCACTGTTAGGCAATTAATGAGAGATTAGTACAAAATAGCAGATCCTTGCATTATTCAGCCAAACATTATTTTGAGTCATATCTTTATATCAGGGATCAGGCACGTTTGCAGAGACCAGTGGAGGCTTGAGCCCTTGCCCTTTCCCCTGGCTTCCTTTTTGTACAATGCTGTCATAATTGATACAAAATACCAACTACATACAGTACCTTTTAAGCACTTCAAAATACTTTGACTTGTATGGGAACAGTTATAACCACAGTTTCCTCTCCACAATTATAGTCAATGTTACTAAAACACCCCACCTCTCTTGAAGCCCATTGCCCAAGGAGTTGGAGGAGGGGGTGATTGGCATCTTGTCCCGGAAGGTGTCCCTGGAAGGTGTCCAACTTGTCACTATGCCCTGAATCACTGGGGTATGACATCCAAAAATAGTCTTCATTACAGTTCAAGATTTGTGGTTACAAAGATTAGACATGAAGTTCTTAAGTGAGAGTGTCGAGGGGGAAAAAATCCTCCTGGCTGTTATACACAATGGCCCCAGAATTCTTGCCTTCTGTCACCTCTGGAAGTAGCAATAATGTCCTGCATATTGACTTCTGATTAAAATAACTTGATTGGCAAACAATTACTCATTGTGTGAATTCAAACACTTCTCAGTGGTTTAGAAAAGTGACTTTAGGGGACTGTCTTTGTATCCTTTTCCTGTTGTCTGCAGAATTGTCTGCACTGAATCTTTCTCTACCTAAGATAGAGTTAATGGCCATGCATCTGCTTACCTCTTTTGATGCTGCTTAGAGATGTCTTTGGTCATGTTAATGTATGCAGTATTTTTGTAAACTATAATGTTATTTTCACTCATAGTATTAGTCTTTCTTGCCATGATTCACATAGTTTGCATAACTTCTTTTTCAGTTCATAGTGAGATATAGTTTGATAGGCTTAGTGAATGTCTTGCACAGTTTATTTCAAGTTGAATACTTATATGAAGATTATCACACGTCTACAATCTAATTTAAACAAATACATGAGTTCATAGTTCTTTTAACATTTTTATTAAAGGACCTTTGATTAATTGACATGTACACGCATGGGAAATGTTACCTAGCCCGAAACAGTGGAAACCATCATTACCACATGAAAAAAAACTGAAGCAAAAGTGCAATTCTGTCTCTCATTGACCATTGCCCCCCCCACCCCCACCCCCCCCACCCACACACGCACATATTCTTACCTAAAAATATAGGGCTGGTTTTGCAGACACAGGTTAAGCCTAGTCTAGGACTAAAAAGAAGCTGAATTGAGTTTTCTATAATTTATTTCATCCTAGATTATGCTTAATCTGTCTTTGTGAAACCAGCCCATATATGCCTGAATGCTTAACCCATAATGCCTAAACCTAAATGTAATCCTAATTTCAAGCCTATGGCCAAATTTAAGTTTTATCCTAATTCCTAAAATGAAACCCTTTTTCCAGGGAAACAATGAATACACATTTGTGGGAACCAATTGGTCTGGCTTTACGGTGTTCTGTGGGTCTCTAAGGATGATTCTGCAACGGCACATGCAGTGGTCTGTTCTAGGAAGTGATATTTGAAACCATTGTAATGAAACCAGTGTAATGATTTAGGTAGTCTTTTTTATGCCAGGATAATTTGCTGGGTTCTGTACCTAGCATAGTGTAATGGTCTTGGAGTCAGGACATATGCACAGAGCAACATCCTTTGAATATTCTTCTTTGCAAAACTGAAACAATGAAAAGAGAGCCTGCCCGTACACTGAGTACAAACTCAACTGGTAAAATGACCAACAAAACAAGGAACACAAGGGCAACTTGTATCGTGTCCCAAATTTGAGGCAATGTGGAGCAAGTGCCTTGATTTGGGGCCAATCAAAACAGCAACGGCCAATGGTATTTTTTTATGCTATGGAATGTTTTCTGCCCAGTAACTTCTTATCTAT
This sequence comes from Esox niger, assembly GCA_016801105.1. Taxonomy (NCBI): domain Eukaryota; kingdom Metazoa; phylum Chordata; class Actinopteri; order Esociformes; family Esocidae; genus Esox; species Esox niger. Next base: position 45,424 of record JACXGJ010004356.1, read on the forward strand.
ATTTTATATTACAACTTACATTCACCAACATCTCTTACAAATAGCATTTAGTCTACCATAATAAGGAAAGATATACAAACCCGATTCCAAAAAAGTTGGGACACTGTACAAATTGTGAGTAAAAAAGGAATGGAATAATTTAGAAATCTCATAAACATATATTTTATTCACAATAGAATATAAATGACATATCACATGTTGAAAGTGAGACATTTTGAATTGCAATGCCAAATATTGGCTCCTTTTGGATTTCACGACAGCTACAAATTCCAAAAAAGTTGGGACAGGTAGCAATAAGAGGCCAGAAAAGTTAAATGTACATATAAGGAACAGCTGGAGGACCAATTTGCAACTTATTAGGTCACTTGGCAACATGATTGGGTATAAAAAGAGCCTCTCAGAGTGGCAGTGTCTCTCAGAAGTCAAGATGGGCAGAGGATCACCAATTCCCCCAATG
>JACXGJ010004357.1:0-45878 GCA_016801105.1 Esox niger
GAGTAGGGCTGGTTCAGGGTATGGGGATGGGCAGACAGGGAGTAGGGCTGGTTCAGGGGTATGGGGATGGGCAGACAGGGAGTAGGGCTGGTTCAGGGTATGGGGATGGGCAGACAGGGAGTAGGGCTGGTTCAGGGTATGGGGATGGGCAGACAGGGAGTAGGGCTGGTTCAGGGTATGGGGACCGGCAGACATACCCTGAACCAGCCCTACACAACGTACAATACAAGAGCTCTCTGGATTTTTGCTTTTTGTCAAAAACAAAACATATTATAGGTGTATAGGTTAATCATTCTATATTTTAATTAATAATTTAATGTTTTATTAATTGAATATTTTTTGTCCCTAATGCTCTACTAATTTTTAAGGGCTCCGTCAGTCACGGGTCCTTAGAATAGTCTTAACACCCCCTCATGGCGTCCCTGTCTTAACCATGGACTTGAAAACCTTGCTTATTACTTGGGACTTGACCCTTCAAGACATGAAAGGTCAGAATTGAAACTTGCTTTGGATTTGCAACAAGGTGACTTGTTCCCATGTCTGCTGGTTTCCTGGCTTAACTGGCTATGCTAATCACATGCTACTTCCCAATATCCTGATTTTACAAGACCGACTACTTAAATCATCTAATTTCTCCCACTAACAGGACATGGGCTTTCACCGAATTGATTCCATGATATGTATATTGTAGTCAGGAATGTTTGAAGAGACTAAAAAAGTACATCTCTGCTAAAAAACAGCCTCAGATATTTTCTCCTCACCCCCACATCTCTTTCTCTGTCAGAATCCTATCATCCCACCTGCCTCTTTCCTCAATTTTCACCCTTCTCTTCATAGGATCAGCTCAAATACCCTACTTCTCTGTTCTCCCCTTTAAAAAAAGACCAACTACTTATTCCTCTAGCCTTCCTCCCTCTTCTCTGGCCTGTCTTAGCTAGCAGAGCAGCACATTCATTAATCAGGAGGCAGGTATCGGTGTGCAGTTCTCTGAGTCCTACTGAGCCAACCTCTGTGTCAGTGTATTGTGTGTGTGTGTGTGTGTGTGTGTGTGTCTGTGCTTATGCCCAACATTGTGTGTGTGCTCTGTTCTAAAACAATTTGTACATGTATGTGTGTGCAGGAAGCTTGCTGTACGCTACAGAGCCCACCTCCCTGACACAATTCTCTTCTGGCTGCAAATACAAAGACCTGCTTCTGCACCTCCATATGAGCACAGAACCTCAAGACACCTGACAGCCAACAAGGGCACCTAATCACACACAAGCATGCACGCACACACACACTCCAAGGTCGCTACACTACCCCCACCAAACAGGAGAGCATATCCTCACGCTTCCCTATACTAAGTCCCTCACAGGGACACGCCTCTCCAACGGCCATCTGAGCCAATCCCAGTTCTGACACCAATGTAACATCTGGTGGGCAGTGTCTCGAACCCATGACCTTCGGCTCCCCAGGCGGGTGCACTACCCACTGCCCTAAACAGGGATATCCCATTTGGAGGGGCGAGTAGCGGACATTACAAGGTCGCTACAATACTGTCGTTTACAGAACCAACACGGGGAATAGTTACATTGTGATGTCTCCAACAGAAGATGGAGATGGTACCTGTTCCTGCATAAATCTCCATATAACACACACACACACACACACACACACACACACAGACACGCGCACAGGCATACACACCACAACACTCACACATTGAACACAGAACACACATTGTTTCCCGTATCTGACATTAGGGGGAAAAGCCGTGCATTCGGGGTAACTAAAAAAGGCTATTTTGTGTAAGTCAAGTTCCATCTTTCATCTCCAGTCAACCAAAACGTCTCCCTGCTGTTTGATATCACAATGTAATTACAAATATATTCACATGGCTCGGCTGCGGTAAAAATTAACTATTTCCATTGCGATAGTCCTGGCAGCCTTAGGACACATGAATGTAATAAGTATTTTATTCCACCCACAGCAGAGGCCAATACAGAACAAATGTCAGAATAACGAGTAAAACATTCCCCACATGGGTAGAATACCTCTTCTTACTTCTCTCTCAGCAAGCACAAACATGCAAGAATGCACACTCACCTATCAATCCCCTCTGTCTCCCTCTCATTCTCTCTTTCTCCACCATCACATATTGCATCCTTTGCAATGCCTCTCAATTGGAATCTCTTTCTCCACCATCACATTTTTCTTTTCCAACACATCTCTTTAAATCTACCAACTCTTCCTCCATATCTCTCTAACTCCATCTTTTCCTCCACCATCAAATCTCTCTAGTTCTACCATCTCTTCCTCCACCATCATATCTCTCTAACTCCACCATCTTTTCCTCCACCGCCACATCTCTCTAATTCTACCATCTCTTCCTCCTCTGTCACATCTCTCAAATTCTACCATCTCTTCCTCCACTGTCATATCTCTTTTCCTCTACCATCACCACTCTTTTCCTAAACCATCACCACCCTGTTTTTCTCTCAATGTCATGATCCCTCTTTATTTGCCATTCTGTAACTTTTTCTCTCCACCTTACTCAGACTGCCCTAAATAGACCATTGGGGTTATTGGGACTCTTACCTCTTACTGAGAGGCCTTTCCAGGTTTTTACCAGCCATGACTTATATTGTTATTAGTTTTAATGTATTCCTTATTATTGATCACCACCAATTATTTCCTCCTCCCCTGGCCAGTAACTATGGCCCATGGAAAGGGGCCAGCTAAGCAGAAACATCCAATGTGGAGCTCACTGTCTGGTGCCCATAGATGATGGATGGAGGGATGGGTTCCAAATGAATTGGATATGTGTGTGTTTGCGAGAGAACATAGTGAAAGGGGGAGTGAAAGAAAGAGAGAGGGAGAAAGAGTTCTCACTGGGGAAAAGAGCTGCAAGTGTTGAAAAAAATCTCAAAATCGTACTAATATCCACTGACTGGGTAAATTGGAAATGTCTCGCCAATCTCCCCTAAAACGAAGCCATTGCTCATTTTGGAAAACTACCTGACCAGAGGCTAGGATCAAGCACTGTGTTGCATTCCATCTCTAACTTTCCTCTCTCTGTTCTTTTCAGGCCTCACTGCTGAGGCCTAAACAGACAGACAGAGATGGAGGGAAGGAGAAAGGCAGGAGGGGAGTGTGATGTGCCCTGATTGAATTTGAATTCCCTACTCTTGGCAGAGAAACCGCAGGGCTACTAAATCATCATCCTGAAATGTACCCATTGCACCTCAGCCTCGCTGCCTCAATCTAGCCTTACTGCTCCATGCATAATCAGACTGTGGTACTCCTGATGGGTTGAATGTGACAGGTAATGGAGGAGTTGGGGGTGATGATTAATGTACGGGGTGACGTCGTCAGGTTCCACAGCGCCTCGGAATGTAACTTAAATGGAAGCCAATGATTGGAGCAGATGAAGCAGCTACTGGTTTTAATTGGCAGATTTTTTCGAAATGTATCAACGTTCCACCAAAACTCCCTCTCCTGTCTCAATAACCGCGCCAGTTCCAAATCCCACTCTGAAGCACAGTGTTTTAAGCCTCTATATGCTCGTGCCGGTTTGACAAGGTTACATCCTTCCGGATTTTGCTGTACTTCGGTGCTGCAGGCGACGCCAGGAGATAAGGTCTTTCCTGATTAAGCGCAGAGGTTGTCTAAGGGAACACATCACCAGAGCACCAGAGCAGAGGTACTTATGGTAGTCATCTGTGTGGTAAATAAATACACCAATTTGCATTCCCAAACAGTGGTGATGCTGCCGAGACCTACTCCATCACATTAGCCAGGAAGAGAGAGAGAGAGGCCCATTTCTCAGTGCCCCTGGGGACCTGGAGAGGGGAGGGGCCATAATGAGAGGATCCTTAATAGTTATTGATAGGGCCCCCAGGACGTCCTCTTACCCTGGCTCTATAAGCACTACAGTCTGTCGCTACTTAATGAAGTAAAACTTGTAGCTTCTCCAGGGCAAGTTGATTTAACATTGCAAACAGCTCAAAGACATAGACCGATCTAGAAGGAGAGAGTGAGTGACTGATGGAGTGTAATGGATGAGGAATGGGGGTTAGTGAGAGATAGAGAGTGAGAGAGAAAGAGAGAACGTTTGTCCAGATGGTGGCCCATTGTGGGATAATCAATTATGGGTATGATGGATAATGCATTTGACTTATCATAGTGAACATTCCACTGGGTCTAAGTGACCATTGCAATGCAGGGTGCTCAATCCCTCAGTTTCTCACCCTCTTTCTGTCTTTCCCTTCCTCTCTCTGAATGTTTCCCCCTCTTCTCTTCTCTCTGTCCCTCCCTCCCTCCCTCCATCTCCCTTCTTTCATCCATATCTCCCTCTCTCTCTCTGTCACTCTCTCTCTCTCTCTCCTGGTTAATGCCTGTAGATCTGTCCTCCCTTTTCATCTGACAGCTGCTCTGTGTGTAATGTGTAATTTAGAAATGGCTGATGCTCATCCACCTGTTCCTGGGAGACCATGTGCCATCCCCCAGTAGTTTGTACTACAATCATCCTGTCACAGAGAATCTGACTTGGGGATGGAATATGATCAGAGGAAATCCAGGGCACATAGAGGGGAACAAGGGTGAGAAGGTAGGGAAGAAAAGGAGGGGGTGGAGGGAGAGGAGTTGGAGAGGAAGAAAAAGACCTCAGTGCATCAGTGAAGTCTGAGGAAAAACTGCATTCTGTCAAAGTGATACAGAGGAAGCAGGAGAACTACTATTTTGTAAATTGGACATTGCGTTTGTGTGTGTGTTTCAAGACCAGTCGATATCATTTCATAGTTTGAATGGTAAGAGAAGTTGTATTAATGTACACTTTAACCACGATGCCTCTAGATAAGCGCCGTAAATAGTACGGTTAACTAGTTGATGTGGGATATTCTTTCTATGCAATTGAATTATAGATGTTGGATTGTCTACTATAAACTGCAGTAGCTGGCTGATGCAACCTAGCCTGACCTGAGAGGGAGTTAATGCCTGCTATGCCCGTCCACCCATCATCATCAGAATCCTTTTCACTTCATACAAGCCACCCACACACCAGCATAGAAGAATAGAGACAGAAAGAGAGTCAAATGAAGCTGTGAAATAATGCCACCACAGGGAGAAACCGCTGGAGCAATGGGACTATTTTTCCCAGAAATAATTCCCTGAATATTTTTGAAAACAATTCCTTAGATAAAGCCACATGAAGATGCAGATAAAGCAGGCGATGCTGGTGGAGGTGGGGGAATACGTCCTTCAACATGCTTAGCCATTCTACATCCGACTACAGCCCTACAGCTACGTACACAGAGAGAACATTCCCTCTCATCCATCCATTATGCATACAGGACTAAATTAGGGTGACAATGTAGCCTAGTGGTCAAAAGCCTGGGGCCAGTAAACAAAGTCCATCGATTCCAATCCCCAAGCCAACAAAGTAATAAAAACCCTGTTGTTCTCTCCCGAGCAATACAGTAAATCCTAGTTGCTCCCAGGTCATTGCTGTAAACAGGAATGTGTTCATAGCACACATTCTTAGGGAAATTATGGTAAAAAAAAACACAATAAAAACTGCCAATGGGTACCAGTGCTCATCCACCGACAGAACCTGGGTATCATAATTTCTCAGCAAAATTATAACACGGTTGCGCCTAAAAGATATCGACTGAGGGCAGAGGAATAGTGTTCACCAATGGGATACCTGATGTTACCGGCCGAGAAGCCAGGGTAGCTGAAGCTTCATATGACCTTTAGTTTACATTGCATGTGATTGATGAGAGCAAAACAGTGCTCAGCACAGCAGGGGAAGAAGAATCCATCTCGTTAGTTTACTGACCCAGAGCCTCCAGGCATGCAGGTTCCAGCTCATCTTCATGAATCCCATTATGTTAAAATGTACATTATGAAAATCACGGGATACTACCATTCACCCTCAGAAATCAATGCAACCCGCCCACCATGTGCACTGTAGCATGCATGTGTCCTACCGGCTCTGAGGTACAACAGAAAAACCCACAAGGGCAGGGAAGTGGAATCAAAACAAGCAGTGACATTCATGTAAGTGAGAGTTGACGAGATAGCTTGCGTTACAGTTTATCCTGTAATCCACCCAGAGAGAACTTCCTGCGCGCGTTGAATACATACCCAACCTGCCTTAATTACAGGATTGAACAGAGAGCCATTCAGATAAGCGTATTAACCATGGTAAAGAGTCAGTCTGACACAGGCTAATTTATTGCTTATACAATCACTTTTGCCACAGGGGCAATTGGGGAATTAATTGAGGAGAGTTGAATAAAGCCACGCCAACGCCACCTGCATAGACAGCAAAATAGAAAATCACTCATTAATTAGCAGTGCAGAATTTAAACTGGGGCTAAACATAAAGACACAAAGCAGCCTCACTGCTTGGCGCTTCAGGGAGGGGGCTCTCAAGTAACACCTCGTCACGTGGCGGATAATTCCCCCATAAAGCTGTTCTTCACAGAGATGTAAATAGACGAGAAACAATTAGAAATGCACTCAGCAACATCCCGGGCTCAGTCTGCCTTCTCCAGTAATTAAATTGCTATTAATAAGCAATTAACCTGGATAAATGTCCTACAGAAGTAAGAAGAGGGAAAGAGAATAACTAATTTAAGCGGAGGGACAGTTATAGAAAGAGGAGGAAAGGCAGAAAGGAGGATAAGGCGAGATAGAAAGAGGGAGCGAGAGCAACAGATGTATAGAGAGAGCAAGAGAAATAGAGAGAAAGAACAGTCATCTCTAGTGGAAGTGATGGAGCAGCCTTGAAAGGCAGATAAGAGTTGTTTTATTCTCCATTGTTCTATTCAGGGCCAGATGGAGAAATGGAGCATATCATTGCCTCTAGTAATACTGTCTGTGTAATGTAGGACAATGTGTCGGGCAGGATCCCCCCCAACAAGCAGCCTGCAGAATACACCAGACAGGAAATGGGGAAGGCTTTGCATAGTCCCAGAGCCCTCTGATGAGCTAAATAGTCAGTGTTACAATACCGTTTGGACCTGGGTTTCATTGGTACTGGATAGGAAAAGTCCTGGAGCAGTAGGGTACTGAAGCACTCATCACCTTTCAGATGATAATTGCTTCTTCATAGAACTGACTGTTTTTGGGATTTATTGGAACAGGGATAGAAAAAAATCATCCCCATTTAGCACTCAAGGAGTGTTGGTCATCTCTAAAATATGTATTTTGTGAGGGCAGCACTGCTGAAATATGCAGCAGAAGGTATTATCCTTATCAGGAATAAAAATAAGGTGATTTGAGGTGTTTGTGGCATTTTAGTTTGGATAAACCTTTAATGTTTTTATCCAGCTTTTTTAAATGCATTCGAAGTTTGAACGGTTCATTTTTCTCCTACGTTTAAAAAGCCTTTTTCTTCATCGGTGCTCTGAGTTTATAGTACATACCCTCGATTCAACAACACCTCTGGTGTGCAGGAAAAAGCATGTTGCTAGCTGATGGGATAAAGTACAGCGCAACTTTCTCCTTCCCTGCTTCCTACATTTTGGTCTATTGTAACATTTTCCCATATGAATGGCTGCATTTCTGCAGTATTTTGTTTTGGATGTTAGCATCAATGTTTGGGGAATGCAAATTTAATATAGTAATTTTGGTAGACAGAAAATCTGAGATGCTGGGAGACCGCTAGCATGTTAATGTATTGAGTAACATAACCCAGTGCTGATGAGCAAGTTTTATTCTAGCCATTTTACATCAAGAGTCATCAAGTTTGACAATATCTCAAACAGTCAGTTAAGTATTATAGTTGCTGGCTAACATTTGGTTTTCCGGAAACCAGCTTCCCCAGATGGCACTGCACCTGCAGGAATCTCAGCTGCTGCTGTGCACAGCAGATTATTGCCGTTACGTAAATGAAAATATTTTGATCTAGAAACCCGTTTCCCAAAAAGTTGGTACACTGTGTAAAATGCTGATAAAAACAACAGAAAATAGTACAAAGACAAAATATCAAATGTTGAAATTGAGATATGTGATTGTTTTTTGAAAAATACATGCCTATTTTGAATTTAATGTTTAAAAAAAGGTTGGGACAGGGGCATATTTACCACTGTGTTGCATCACCTCTTCTGTTACCAACACTCTGTTGATGTGGGAACTGAGGAGATCAATTGCTCTAGTTTTGAAAGTGAAAAGTATTCCCATTCTTGCTTAATATAGGATTTCAGCTACTCAACACTTTGGGGTTTCCTTTGTCGTCTTTTTGTTTCATAATGAATTAAATGTTTTCAATGGGTACTGCATGCAGGCCAATTTAGCACCCGAACTCTCTAACTAAGGAGCCATGCTGTTGTAATGCATGCAGAATTTGATTTGGCTTTGTCTTGCTGAAATAAGCAAGGCCTTCCCTGAAAAAGACTGGAGGGCAGCATGTGTTGCTCCAAAACCTGTATATATTGTTCAGCCTTAATGGTGCCTTCAAAAAATGTGCAAGTCACCCACGCCATGTGCCATATGCCCTATCTTGTTTATATTAGATGGTTTCTTCTTTGCATGTTAGTTTTAACTTGCATTTGTGGATGCAGTGACGTATTGTGATCACAGACAATGGTTTTCGGGAAGTGTTCCTGAGCCCATGCAGTGATTGTTTCTCTTTTTAATGCAGTGCCGTCTGAGGACCCAAAGATCACAGCCATCCAATTTTTGTTTTCTCTGGATCCTCTGAATCTTTTAATGATATTATGCACCACATATGAGATCCCAAATCCTTAAATTGTTGCACTATTTGCTTTCACCCCTCACCATCCTCAATTCTGACAGACCCAGTCTCTCTTTTAAAACCCAATCACTTTACTGACCCAATTGATCCAATGTGTGATTTAATGTATAGTGTATGTTAAAAGTGGAATGTATCAATTTGCAATGAAGGCAAATACAGTGCAAATGGAAATACTAAATGAGCAATGAAGGCTAATAGGGGAGGGCAGAAAAAATACAAGTGTTAAGTATATGTATGTAAGTGGTAAATCAATAGACGTGCGATGAGGCAAATGCAAGTACAAATGACAATTTTGAATGTGCAATCAAGTAAGTTGGAGGTGCAAGATCGTCTGTGCAACTGAAATGCAGGGATCGCAGCAATGATGTTTCTGAGGTAGACAAGTACATGTAATAACTGAGAACTTACTTATCAGACTTTAAGGCAGTGTCAAGAGTCCAGTAGTTCAAGGGAATAGTGCAAGGGAGTAGTGCAACACGGTCCCTGAGAATACTAAGTGGTGGGTGGGAGGGTATGGTCAGTGATGGGTCATAGAGTTCAGCAGGGTTACAGTAGATGGAAAGAAACTGTTTCTGAGCCTACTGATATGGGAACGAAGAGACCTGAATCACCTGCCTGATGGTAGGAGGGCAAACCCTTTGTGGCATGGATGTGAAGGGTCTCTGATGATTCCACGAGCCCTACCCATTCACCGCTTGCGCTGGAAGTCTACAATGGCTGGGAGCTGGGCACCATTGATGTGTTGCTTTCTGGACAATGTTACAGTAACCAGCATGTCAGCAGATTTTGAGTTAGAGGCTTGTTTAGTTACAGTAAAAAGGCAGACCTTATAATGCCCATGTATGCATGTATTATAAATTAAAACAATGTAGTAATAGCATTGTCAGTATTGCTGCACAATCAAATGTATTGACATACATAGTGTTGGCAGATGCAATGCGCTAACATAAGTAAGACACATTCGCTATACTGCTAGCTAAGAATGCGTTTATGTTTCATTGGACTAACTATATGTAGCCATTACTTTTGAGCTCGAATAAACCATGTATTAAGAGGTACTGTTTTACGGTTAGTTGACGCTAATTATACCAATCATGCTATTTTATATAGTCATTGTCAATTAAAGTATTAGTATTTCAATCAACCTTCATTGGTTCAGACGATACTGCTTTGATCATCTGAGATGGCCCCAGACTACCAAATAATTAAAATATAAACTCAAAGCTACATCCTCCTCCTTCAATGACTTTTACCTAATAGGTGTATATTGCATTGTTCCACTGTCAGAATTCTCATGAATGGAAACCTATTTAGAGACTATTGACCGTTTGTCTTACCCTATTTTCCGAATGGTGTCCAGGCCCATGAACATTTCCATGAACATTCAATAAATTAATTAGGCTATTTTTTAAACATAAAACGTTTATCACACGTTACAATTTTTTTTTGAAAATTAAACTTCTAATTAATTCTAGTAAATCTAAATATTTTTTTAAGAAACAAAATACCAGACATTCTATATAAATAGCCAACTATCAATTCAACAAACGTAAAACACATTACTGTCTAACTTAGGACCGAAAGAGAAACAAAATCGCATACACAGCCAATCATCTCTCTTTGAATTTTCTCTGCTTATTTTACTGAAGATTAAGATTCTACGAACGCATTATGCTAAATAATTATGAAAAATGATATCCTAAATAAATATTTATAAAATATAAAATATTTATTCACAAAACAAAATGCCACTGCAAGACACTATTGTTAGTTATCCTTTGATCATCCTTTTACTCTGCAAATCAATTCATGTATGTCATAGTGTGGTAAGAAAGGAGCACAGGAGCAGGATGAACGGCGAAACAAGGGTTTATTAAAGCTGAAAATGATCATGTGTAATACACAAAATGAAGGCAGAAATGGCTAGAACTGATGCAAAAGAACAAGCACACTAGGCAAGAAAAACTACGAAAACAGACTAGGGCTGAACTGTTGAATTGTGATTTTTTTGACAAATATTGCAATTAGGGTTATGATTTGGGATTTTGAAACATGTGGGGAATTGTATCATTATTTCTATGCACATTTTCCATCTCCCAACCATATAAATTTGAATGCTCATTGGATTCAATCATTTTTAGGTGAAATGTATTGGTGTAATGAGGGAGGATGTGGCAACAGTTAAAAACACATCATATCAGAGGTTTTGTTGCAAATAGTCAACTGCGGTAAAATAACTCAAGGAGAAGAAAAAATGCAAATTAACTGCAAAATACTTCAGAAGAATCAAATGTGAAGCTACCAGGAACCATTATCCTCCAGTGCCATCATATTCCAGAACTGCAACCTACCTGGTGTGTCCAGAAGTACAAGGTGTCAAGTGATAAAGAGACATGGCCAAGGTCAAGAAGGCTGAAACACGACCACTACTGAATGAGATTTTAAATGTACTATAATCTCACTTAAAATAGAGATCATAGCCTACATAATGTGTTATTACACTGAATAAGGTTTTCATGGTTAATGTTCAGTGTTTTGAGTTTCACACTTATTACTAATTTGAATGTGCAGCCTGTGTAAAACTATGCGTTCTTAATTCATTTAACTATTTGCTTAATTTATTGCAATGGCCTTTGCAGAGTTTGCTGTTATTGCAGAATGGCCTATTGGTCTACAAGCATGTCAACAAGCTTGCTGGATGTGTAAAATTTCAATGAATCTTTGTGTTTGGTTCAGCCAAGTAAGCGTCCTGCTTAAGACTTGAGCGTAGTTTATTAAAAATGCAGTATAGGGATTACTGCTCCTTTTACATTTAACAAAAACATAATTACGTGTTGATGGAAAATAATGTTTTAGCTTCACAGTCATCCATCCTTTCAAGTACATCTTATATAAGAAAGGTTTGCATATAAAAGCCCCCCCCTCGAACTCTCTCACACACACACACACACACACAGACACACACACACACACACACACACACACACACACACACACAGGCTAGCACAGCTGCTCTCTCCCTTATTTGTCTTCCTTAATGGCTGACTACTGGCTCCACTGCCATCAGAGAATCACCCAGGTGCCGAGTCAAGTTGTCCAGGAATGCTTTGAAATGCTGTGTCTGTACGTGCTGTTACTCAAAGCAACGCTGTGGACATTTCTTTCTCCCCTTCTCTCCCTCCATCACCGATGGAGAGATGGCAGATACACATGGCAGAAGAGAAAGAAAGACAGGAAGGGAGTAAAAGAATGTGGGAGAAGGAGACAGTCAGGCTTTTAGGCAAAGCCTTATGTCAATTGAACGCTCCCCCCATCCTGTCAAGTCCTGTCATCTACACATATATGGCTCCAGTCTGAAGGACACACAAGAAGCCTAGTGTACAGCATTCTATATGCCTGCAAGTCTTCATGCTGTGGTTACCACCATATAATTCTGATAAATGTACCTTTCCTTAATACAAAAATGTATCAACTAACAGAATTAAAATGTGCCCTGAACAAAATGAAGCTTACAATTCTATCCTCATCATGAAGCAGATCAAAAAGTGAACAAAAAAACTGAATATATAATTAAATAATATCTGAATAGAATAAAATAAAAGGGAATAGCTCTGATAATGTGTGTATGTTGACAGTCCTTGTGACTGTAGCAGCAGTAGACCAAATGCTGAGTTGAGAGGACCAGAAAGGGAAACGGGCCAACACAGTGTCACTGAGGCCAGACAGTTCCACAGAGCTAGCTGCTAGCTGGATGACTAATACACTTTTGTGTCTATGTATCTTGTAAAATGTCTTTCATGAAAGACTCCCAGCTTCTGGAGGGAATATCTTCCCCATGATATTTAATCAAAACACAAGACAATTTCAGCATTTGGAACACCAGCAGCCTGTCCATCCTCACCTTTTAGGTAAACCCCACCCACATCAATCAGTGATACGATGCCACAAGTCAATTTAGGACCAAGTCCACAAACCATCAAAACACCATCAATCTGTACAAATGGACAATCTACCAAGACAAGCTGCTTTTCAACAACTCACAGAAAGTCAGTGCATACCTCAACACCAAGCCCCATCCAAGTGTAACTAACATATATACGCGCTGACGATTGGACAGTCATCTAAAAAGAAAAAGCGGAATATGATTGACTAATGAAAGAAGGTGTGCACGCTACCACTCACGGAGAGCAGGATAGTTAAGACCTGACACCTCCGTCCACTCCTCCTCCTCCTCCTCCTCCTCTAGAGACTAGCCTCTACTCAAGGTGGCCTTCTCCCTCCACTGACGAATACTGATGTTGAGGTGGGAGGCAACACAACGCCACGGCAACATATAAATCGGTGCCTGTAGGGAGGCTGCTGAATTAAACATGCCCATGACAACCTTCACGCTGTCCCTACCTATCTGGAGGGACGAGGGAGGGAAAGACGGAGGAAAAGAGGAGAGGAAGGACATACGTCTTTGGCTGTTCCATCCCACTGAGCCATGGGGCGGTAAACCGTATGTTAGGAAGTCATGTGGTGTTATATTTTTAAAGCTCTACTGCTACCATGTTGACAGGTTATAACGAGGTGCAGGAGTCTGATTAGTGACTCATCCGCCGCTGTGCAAGCCCTCATTATTATCACCAACCATCCCCACGGAGTTGACATGGGTACCTGGAGCGGCACCCTGTGGGTGTCGGGCTGTGGTCGTGTGCAGATGTGCATTTGATATTTTAGAAGAATGAGGCACAGTGAACATAGTCTTCAGGAGGCTTAGGAAAGGAATATTTGACATCAGCCCCCAGTAGTGTGTGTGTGAGTGTGTGTGTGTTGTGTTGAACATTTTTTGCACGAATAATTTTTGGAGTAGTCTACTCTCTACAGAGATACAGGGTGACAGTCTGCTTTGGGAAGACCACTGGCGATCAAATGCCATTTGTGCTTTATCCCGACACGAATGTGGCGCCGATGTTTTTATTAATGTTGGCTCCAGTGATCTGTGTTTGCACTAGAAGTTTGACTCAGATCAACATTTCAACATCATCGTCTGATTGTGGACCATGCACTATGGCTGAAATGGATGTCCTTTATCTAGATAAAGAAATGTAGGGCTTGAGTGCATACACTTGAAATATTGTTCTTTAAGCTACATAAATATTTTGGAAAAGAGTGGTTTAATTAAAGGTTATCTTGTTCCTAATAATAGCTAGCGAATGCCTTAATGGAAATAAGTTGCTCGTCTAAATAAGCTAAACTCCTATAAAGCTGTGCTAGCTACAGTATAATGTATCATCCTTTCAAGTGTTAGTTGAGGTGACCAACCCATCTTGAAATCAGTTTGAAATATGCCAACAAACACTAAGTAGATGATGTTGAAATGTGGCGAACAGTGTGTATGTCTGACTGAACAAAATGTCGATGTTTTTGGCCTAAATACAAAGTATTCCATCTGAATGGCATATCACTCAAACACCATTTCTACCCTAAATCACCATGATGGCAGCAGGATAACAAAAATAATAAAGTATTGCACAGACAAGTTACTGAGGAAAACTTTGAGTCACCTGCAAGAAAGTTGAAACTAGGAGGGAAATTCATATTTTAAGTTCAAACACACTTTCCATAAGCAAAATATAGGATCTGTACCTAAGTTTACTGAATATCCTGTACAAACAGACTGGAAGCTGCTAGTTTGCATGCTACATGGCCAGTGCTCGGTTAGCAATTTTAGCTCATTACAGACCAACATATCTTTTCCATTGCTTCTGCGTCAGCTCTGTGCCAATGGCAACAATACCTTTTTACACTAGAGTCACTTGAATCCCATCAACACATCTGTATTATTCCATGTGTTGTTAGCACACTCACATTTTATCCAACTCTATGACATAGATTATTTCCCTCAAAACATACTCTCATTCTGTTCAGCTTTTTGATCTCCAGAAAACTCCTTCGGTTTTACTCTTCTGATATAGGGTCTCAATCTCTAGCACACTGTTCTTCTGTTGAACACTGCTGCAATTGCGTCTCCCTCTCCAGGACAATACATTTTTTCTCTGTCGGCTTTGAAATTCTTATTCCCTCCATTACAGTCTTTCAGGCACCAACTTTTTTCAGGTAAATGGTTTGAATTAACACATTTACTGCATCATGTATTTATTTAAATTGTCATCACAAATTTTCTCTCTATTTCTGAGGTACAGGTAATAAAAGACAGACCGGGTGGAACAGGTACTGTAGTGGATGACAACGAGTGGCGGAATCTGAAAAGAATACCATTCTTTCATTCTAATTTAATCCTCAGATATATTTATGCATACTATATGCACATTATTATATAACTATTATTACATTTGTATTTTAAAGTCTTGAACTTCAGAACAGTTATCAGTCTTCGTCACCTTGTATACAATTAGGCTTTATTGTGGCAAGACATTTTGGTTGGATCGTACATAGAACCCTGTAGGATCACTACACGGGCAGGCACAGAAATTACTTTCTGGTTGTTCATTTATTCATTATGATCTATCAAATTTGATAGATCAAACATACAAAGGATCACATAAATAACAAAGTTATTCATCTAAAACGAAAAGATTCCTTTAAAAGGGTTCTTCAAATAACTTATTTTTAATGGTTGATTGAAATACCATTTGGGGCAGACTTATGAGTGGGCAGTTTGATCATATGGTCTTTTAAGTAACACGTATAAATAGCTCTTTAATATACCATATGACATGTTTCCTTGAAGATCTTACATTGATATTTTTCAAGGTCAGAGAGCCTCTCATAATGACAACATATCTGAGATCAATTCACATGCAAATGACAATGCATATCAAATATTGGGTAACACATATTGGAAATGATATGTTGAACCAATGCTAAGCAGTTCAAGGACTTGGTAGTCAGTGTAATACTAATAACATATTGGATACCACAAGGTTATCAGCAAGAGTCTCACGGGAGCCAGATACAATTCAATGTGCAACACAGGAGAAGATAGCAGCATGTTTATACCTTGGTACATGCTGAGGTTTGCTGTCAGACTGTGACGTATTGTTGTTGTCTTACGCCCCAGGCCTATGAAACATAATTCACCAGGCGCACGTCCATATTTCATGTTCTAACCCTCTCCATGACCCTGCCCAGAAACCTTACTCCAACTACAAATGTACATCTCTCCTCTTTACTTGCTCTACTCTGAGTTAAATACGATGATCTCATCTTCACGAATACCTAATTTGGTAACTGAGGGTAAATATAAATATTTTAAGTGCTGCCCTTTCGATTTCCTTGTTAAATAGTTGAAGTTCTTCCTCTACTGTGTCCTTCACAATGTCAGTAGGAAACAAGTTTTAAAATGTATTACTGAGCAATAAATTTGGTTTAGTTATACATTGCTAACAAACTGACAAACACAAACACATGTTGTCTATAAATAATTGACAGTATCTATCAGCTTTAAAAATATATTATACTAATTATAATTATTTCAATGTATTTTGATTAGCATAGACAGTCCACTCAGTAACACATGCTACTGTTTTCCAAGGAGTTATTGGATCACAGACCAGACAGTATACTAAATGGCATTTAAAATTGGTGCTTTACACTTTTACTCATTAAGTCCAACCAAAGTATAACCTTCTGAAGTTGGCATATGCTAACTATCCAAAACAAAGTTGGTTTGGTCTCTCTAACGTGAATTGTTCTGGGTCTACTGTTTTAGGTTTAGTTAACATTACATATTTAAATTATTGCAAATCAGTATAGTCATAGCAAATGTACATTTAGGTACTTAAGTCACAGCCTAAACGTGAACAAAAATGTAGTTCAGTGCCTCTAGATTGACTAGTTCAAGACATACTGTTTTCAGGTAAAATAACGCTTTAATCATTTTAGGATGGGAAACAAAGTTGGTTTGTTGTCTTTAGCTTGAATGGTGCAATGAAAGTTAAATATTTCAGTAAGTAAAAAATATTTTTTGAAAAAGTTTAAAAGAAGCCCACTATTGCAGACCATTCTGTACATTTTAAAGTTTGAACAGAGCCTTAAACTTAGTCAGAACACTAGTGCAAAAAGAATAAAAAGAACTAAAATAACATATTTGAAATATTGAACCTGGGGCATCTTGCTGCACAAGCCTCAGTAACTTGTTGAAGTTGTGTGTTGTTGCAAGTCTTCCGCTCTACAACTCAACTAAATTCAGACATATACAAGGTATATTCTGTCACAACCTTCACAAAAATACATGACTGCCGACTGCACCACCTTCTTCAACTGCAGTAAAAGAGTGTTATGATTCAGATTCTGCCATTTCAAAACCTCTATTAACCTGAAAAGCTTTCATTTTGCAGTCCACTTTCAGCAGCACTCCCCTTTCCATTTAAATGCCCACGTCTCTTCAGAATGGCTGAAGAGGGGAATGAAATACAATACAGAACCATGATGTACTGGTTGCTATAGCAACTTCCTACATTAAATTGCGATGGTTATCGGAAGCTTTGTTGTGGTAAAATTACCTTTTTAGTATTCAAGTGAACCCTTAAGCGATAAAACTGGCCATTAGTCATCCAGAGGAGCATGTGAAAGATCAGAAACACCTGCACACATGTATAAGATATGTAATGCTGTGGCTGCCTTGTCGATTCATTTGATAGTGAACTTCAAATTGTACAGCCTAAAGTATAGTGTGGGTGGTGTCCAGTATGTGACTTTTTCAAAGAAAAACGCTTGTTTATTTGTGGAATGACATACAGTGAGTGAATGAAGACATATATGTTTGTGTGTGTGTGTGTGTGTGTGTGTGTGTGTGTGTGTCTGTGATGGTGCCAAGTTGTGAAGTTTGGCATTCTCTGGAATGTGAGATCAACAGTCTTATAGAAGTGTGAATGAAAGAAGATTGTTAGATGGAGGAGATACTTTTCATGCTATTTCAAGGCACCGAATGTGTTGGGACAATTAGCTTGACGGGTGCTTCTGGTAAGCCAGGGATGTTCCTTCATATTATTTGCATAGGTACAAGACAATTGTCAATGTATAGTCTTGTTTCTAGGCTTTCTGTTTGCCTGCTCTTGGTGTCTGTCAACATGAGGACATGAGACCTCTACAGTGGATGACCATGCAATGGTCACTATAATGAACAAGTAGAAACTGTCTGACAGATTAGGATTACTCCTAGAGGTATGAATGGAGGTGTCAACAATCAAAAAACGAACAAGCATCCCTATGAAATAAGAAAGAAGGAGCATGTTTTGAGCATGTATGGCTGCCACTGGGATTGGCTCACTTGTCTTCATTGATGATGTCTGAAGTGTATAGAAATATCTTCTCTACTCAGAATCATGCCAGTGCCTCAAAACCTATTGGATGGGACTTAACTTTGAAACAGGACAATTACCACATTGCTAAAGCAACCAAGTGGTTTTCAGTGCCAAAAAGTGTAATCACCAACCTGAATCAAACTGAGCTTACATCTTCAAGGATTTACATCCAAGTACTAAATGTGACAGCTTGACTGAAGATTATGTTAATTTGGAGTATAAAGCCAAAAGAAAAATAAAGCCACAAAGAAACTTTCAACTGTCATAGTAATTGGGACACACCAGTAAAAAACCTTTCTGCTGATGTTTCCAACAATAATACACACAAACACACATACACACACACACACATACTCAATTAGGTTTGGGGAATGTAGGGATGAAGGAGAGGATTGGGGGGCAGAGGAGTTGGCAGAAGTGCCTTTTCATGTGTCTGCGGAAATCAAATATTTCATTAGAGGAAACACAGCTCTGTGTGTTCGATCTCAGGGAGCTGTCCCATGTTCTCTAACACTTCTCTCTTACCTTCTTCTGAGGCATGAGGTTCAACATGGTACAGAGTAAAGTATGACTCTGTTGAACAATGTAGTCTCAACACTGGAATCCAGGAGGCGTTGACTGAACTAAACACCAAGCGGGTCTTCCCAGTTTCTTTTCCAGCATAGCTTTCCTCACAGAAACAGAAAACAGCTAAATAACTTACGTATTAACACTTCCATTATTTAGCAGAAACCTAACCCTAACCTAGAGCGACTCATAGCAGTGAGCGCATACGTAATTAACTTATTTTTTTACATTTTAGTAATGCAGCAGACACTATAATCCAGAGCAACTTAAAAGCAGTGAGGGTCAACATTGTTTTTCATTCTGCCCCTCCAAGGAAATCCATCCCACCACTCTGGAATTGCAAGTGCCATGCTCTACCAACTGAGATTCAAAGGACAACATATATAGATAAATAATGAAAACAAACAACAGTAAATTATAAGATGTTTGTCCAGGTCAACAAAGCAGACCTGTTAGGAGAGAGGGTGGGTGTGATTGTGTTTACACCAAGCCTTTGCCCTAGCCCATAGCCAGAGTCTGTGAGGTCAGACTAATTCAACTGTAAGTCCTATGCATGACAGTACAGGCAACCTGTAAGTTTGTGTCCCCAATTTCAATGCATGAAAAAGCACGAGGGAACGCCAGAGGTGTTGCATGCCTTCAGAGAAAGAAAAGAGCAGATCAATGTGACAGAAGAGGATCCTGATAGAGTCATTCGAATTTCCAGCCTCCCAGAAAGCCTATTTCTGGGAGGCTGGAATCATATTTCTGTAATTACATTAATGAATATTGCATTATTTATTTGCTCCCTAAGCATTCCGTACCAAGAAGACTTTCTGCACAATACAGACCATCAGTGTATGTGAGCAGAGTAGAGCTGTTGGAAAACCCACTCATCGCTCTCGGAGCAAAGGTTCAGCTTCGCTCCACCGCTCCACATCTTTCCCAGCGCTCTGCTCAAAACCTCTCTTCACATGCAAGAAAAAAATGCCACACCATATTCACTCCATACATTTTGTCTTTAGTGTAACCAGTAACTAAATCCATCCATTTTACAGTACTAGTAGGCTGCTAAAGAAAGATTCCGGTGTGCGAGACGAATTAGAGCACACAATTAGCTTTCCGAAATAAGGGGCATGTGGACATACTGGCGGTCACATTATAGGATGACTGGCCAGGCTTATAAGCTGTTAAGAACTGGCACATCCAAACAGTTACACAATCAGGTCTAGGCTGTATGCAGTTATTTCAGCATGCATTAATGCAGTCAAAAGATAAAGAGGACATTTTAACTGTTATTCTAAATAGCCTACAGTACATTACAGCAGCTTACAATAAAGACAACACATGTAATAGATACCAATGATACATTCGACATTGCATTGTGTTATTTTAGTCTAGGTAGAATATTCTTATCTATGAACTTATTAGACTTAATAAATATTGCTTTGAGCATCTAGGAACTGCAGATAAGGGGTCTTTATTGAATTATCAAAATGTGTAGCCGAGCTGAACTGTGTGAAATTCACCCGCAAGACCTGTCAATTTGTTCATAAAATCCATACCAAATCAGACTTGGATCCCAGGTTGGCCATATCTGATCCAACATGTCAGAGATTAGGGATAATTGGATCCCTATTTTAGGAATGTCAGACCCAATTTATGCAAAAGATACAAAATGTCTGGTAAAGAGCATTATGCATATATTTCCAAAATGCACGCTCTTTGTCTATTAGTGTGCTTTCATTTACTTGGTAACTATGCTATTGCGTGAGCACCTATAACCTGGCGTGTGGACACCATTTCTGCTGTATAGAAGTGAGTTTTTAATGTCTAATAGTAGGCTAGCAAAAACAATGGATAGTATGACTGGGAATACACTTAGTGCAAGTATATCTACATTAAAAAAATCATG
The DNA here is from genome assembly GCA_016801105.1 of Esox niger. Classification (NCBI taxonomy): domain Eukaryota; kingdom Metazoa; phylum Chordata; class Actinopteri; order Esociformes; family Esocidae; genus Esox; species Esox niger. The sequence continues at coordinate 20,519 of JACXGJ010004357.1, forward strand.
TCAGCCATGATTAACCGGGAAAGCTATTTTTTTTGTTTTCAAATCATTACATATACCATGGAACAATGTGATGTCCATCATTCAGAAAAAGAGGAAAAAGGACATTGGAAAATGAAGGGAGGCTACCAGGAATCTAACAGCTACCTTGAAAGGAACTGCAGATATTTCTTGGAAGCGCTGTGCATTCCCTGAGACAGACGTCTGAGCCATAGTGTAGGCTGCCAAGACAGGAGCCATTTCTCATGAAAAAAGAACATCCAAGCCTGTATAAATGTTGCAAGAAGACACATTCGGTTTCCCAAAACCTTGTGGGAATTTGTGGTATGGTCTGATGAGAACCTTTTGGCCTTAATTCCAAAAGATATATTGGTACAAAGGAAACACAGCTCATCATGTCTTGTTTGAAATCCCTGCTCCCGTTCCCAAGCAACAAGTCCACCGTACTATCACATTTAGAAAAGTAAAAACCCTACTGACATGACTCTGATTAACTCCTACCCTAGCCCTGTTTCACAGTCCTCCGTCTGAACTCATCACCCATTAAAGTGACTTGCTCCCCTCAATAAAATGACTTGCGGCCCGTACAGTTTCCTTTATTCACACTGCCCTCTGGTACACCCTTGAGCTTCATCAATCAAAAGCCCTTGGACAGGGCCTTGAGTGAGCCTAGAAGAAATCAGGACTAGAAACTCTCATTCAAGAGTACAAAGGAAACCTGTTATACTAAAGAACCGCCTTCTCATCTGAAACAACATCCTACTATTCTGACATAATTATCTCAGGCAAAAATTCAAAAGTCCTCTTTTCCACAGTCAAACAATTACTTCAACCTCCAGACAACCTCCCTGGTGACCCCTCCCCCGAACTGTGCAAAAGATTCAAAAGTGTTCTAAACTACTTCAACACCAAATTCCATAACATCAATCAAAAATTACCACCTCTCTATACCCCTGTTGACAACGTGTCATGGATGAATACATCAAGAGGCCCAGTCTACTCGACCTGCCTTTCTGACTTCACCCTGCCAACTGAAATTTCTATCCCGCAACTGATCTCCAAATCCAAATCATCCACCTGTCAACTTGACCCTTTCCACAGCAGCCTTGTCAAAACAGATCTTTCCTCCATATCCCCCTACTCACTGTTGTAATTAACTCCTCTCTCACCACAGGAGTTGTACCTTCCAGTTTGAAAATTGCTGCTGTGACCCCCAGCCTAATAAAACATATGTTTCCCGAGATATCATGAACAGCTACCATCCCAACTCTAATCTTTCCTTCTTCTCTAAAATATTGGAGAGTGTGGTGGCCGTGCAACTGCATAACCTCCATGAACCATTCCAGTCAGGTTTTCGTTCCAAATAAAGCACTGTAAACATCACCAATGACCTTCTTCATGCAGCCGACTCAGGCCTGCTCTCTATCCTCGTCCTCCTCGACCTGAGTGCAGCTTTTGGTACAATCTCCCATCCAATCCATCATGGAACGGTGTTGGTGTTGGTGTCACGGGTGTTGCATGTTCCTGGTTTTTACTCTTACCATTCTGACCATCAACAATTAATCCAAGTAAAAAAATCACAAATCAGCATGTATGTCTGTCTCACATGGTGTACCCCAGGGCTGGGTGCTAAGTCCATTAATAACCATTTAGCTCCTTCCCCTGGGTATGCTCATGAGACACCACCCCTTCACTGCTATGCTGATGACATCCAGCTCTACCTCTCCACCAAACCCACATCTCCCCGATGTTCCTTATAAACTGCCTTCAAGGCATTCAGACCTGGATGAGCATGAAGCTCCACAAACTTTACAGCTTTCTTGCAGGAATTTGTCTTCATTTCTTAGAACAAGAACAGACGGATACGTTTCTGAAAAAAATAATTTTTGTCTGGCCATTATGAGCCTGTAGTCGAACTCATGAACGCTGACGCTAATAATCATTTAGCCTTCTAAAACAATAAACTTGGATTAGCAAACAACGTGCAATTTGAATGCAGAAGTGATGTTTGCTGTTAATGGGCCTCTGTACGCTTATGTTGATATGCCATTGAAAATTGGACATATCCAGCTACAATAGTAATTTACAACATTTATAATGTCTGCACCCCAAATGTATGAATGGTTGCGTATATATTGACAATCCACATTAACTGCATATGTCTACTGGTCAATTTTGCTCATTATTATCCTAGTAGTACAGCAAAAATTGTAAAGTCTCTTTTAAAAAATAATTATGATCCTGTCACATCCTGGCCCGGTGCCAGTGAAATCCAACAACCACTTTCCCTCATTTGGAGCACGGGCATCTGTTTATTTGTCATTACCCTCCATTGAGTTCCTTATCACTGTCCCTATTTAAGTTCCTCCTTTGCAAAAGTGTATCTTTTCGATTCTGTTCCTTATTTGTAATGTTGTTCTGTTTAGTTTTCTTCAAATTATTTGTATTAAAAGTCCTTTGTTCTCTCTGTACCTGTGGCCTGCATCTTAATTGCATCGCTACAAGTCTACCCTATCCTCAGAAAGATATGCTAAGCCAGCTTACTGACCTATTCGCCTGATATAATCAGAATTAATCATCCTGGGAGATTTGTACTTGCGAGTTTTGTGTTCAGGTAATTTTTATCCAGCTAATCACTATGCCAAGATGGAATAAGTAATTTGATTAAATATTGAAAAATTTCCCTGATACATGTCAAGTTCTAGTTTTGAGAGTTCCAAATCTTGCAGTGAACAACCACTCCTACATTATCCAAAGAACACTTGAAAGCATTTTTCCTACACCAAAAATGTAGCTGGGGCTGAAGCATTTCATTGGTGTGAAAGGATAATTAAGGATTTATACAGGAACACTCCAATGTTATTAAAAAAAAAATCCACGGAAAATGTCTGTTCACAGAAAAAGGGCCAACAAACTTGGTCCATGCAGACTGGTTAGTGCTGCACCATTCACCTCTGGAGTTCTACTGCATATTTTAATCCAACTAATGTCTGGTGTCATTTGTTATTATGGAAACCTGCCCATATGCACCCACTACATAAGGAGTACTAGTCACCTTGACAGTTATTGTAATGGGAAGAAACTGCTTTTTTATGCCAATGACCCATCTCTTGATCAAACAGTTGCAAATAAGCGGTCTGATTATCAACTCCTTCAAAGGTTCTCACAGATCTAAGGTTGATGCTAAATGGAAATATAGCTGAACATATGCTTGCAGTAATACCCTGGACTGTACCCAAAAATAGCTTGTGTCAGATGATCATGTTTTATAACCCATACTGCTGATTTGATTGGTTTCTTCTCTATAAACAAATCAGGTCAAGGTAGGCGTTTGACCCTTTTTGTGTCCTCCTGCATCAGTCTCAAAACCTTGAGACCCATAGTATTTTCCACTACCCCTCCCCCCATTCTGAGCATGTAAGCAAGTGTTACCCAGAGGATTTAATATTAGCGAATGCCACTACTAAATCAATCCAGAAAACACTAAGCTATAAACATAGAGAAAATAAAACAACCAGTATTCCCTCCTCTCATCTACTTAGGAACACTTTGCCTTCTCTCCCTCTTCACCTCTATTCCCTCTGTTCCCTGTCCTCCTTATATAATGCTTGATGTCATACCTGTCTTTATCTGATGCCTTCATCCACACAGGGAGCTGGGCAAAATTCTGCAGCCTCGTTGTTTTATATGGACAGACAACTGTATTATCTATGCCTGTTTGTGTGTGGGTGAGTGGGCATACTTTGATGTATATGTGTGCATTAACCTTGACCGAAGGCGTTGCAGGAGCGTTATCCCACCCTGGGGTCCCAACTCGGAGCCATCTGCTCTGGGAGGGAGTAGTGAGAGATGCCTAGGTCTCAGTGTTACCTTTGGCAGGCCCATCCATTACAGCCCTGAGCTGGCAGTTATACTACTCTGTCCCTTACTAGGTAAAGGCCATTGAAACCATGTCTCTGTTTTTCACAATTCTGAAAATAACTTCAACAGTTATTGCTACTAACAGTTGGCTCCTGCATTTACTTGTCACCACTAGGCTTTTTCAGTCTTAGTATGTATTTGGTTTAAAACCTTCTCACTTTTCTGAAAATACAACAAAAATATAATGATGAAAGGTCTGACTTTTTCAAAGCTTTTATTTCAAAGTTTGTATGTGTCTGTCTTAGCAGACATCGCCTAATTTAACCTTTATTGAACCAGATCGTACTTTTCAGATTAGGCATCTTTCCCAGGAGAGACTGAGGCTGACATTTGCACAGCATAGATAGGCAGACGGGGAGGCACTGCCTGTGTCAGTCCCTTACAGTGCAGGTGTGTAGTTATGTGTGTGTGTGTGTGTGTGTGTGTGTGTGTTTAGGGAGGCAGACTGACTGACATCCAGGCCTGGAGAGAGATACAATTGAAGGACTTGTCAATGTAGGTGGTGATGGGGATGCAGCTTCTCCCCGCTAGCCACAGCTTCCTGAGAGACATGCCAGTGTCATGCCATTAGTGTATGTATGTAATCACACTCTCACACACTAACCAACCGTCTCACACATACCGTCTCACACTAACGTAGAACACACAAAAGTAAGACTTAATTGAACCCAAACCATAACCTCAATAACTAATAATAACTGATAATAACCATAACCCTTAACGTAACACAAAGCACTAACCAACAGACAATGTCTCAAACACTAAACAACAAAGACCATCTTACACAGAAACATACACATATTTACGTCAGACAGACAGAGCGAGATAGACAGGCAGACAGATGGACAACAGACAGAACAGATGGATGTGCAGAGAGACACAGACAAGTAGACATGCAGCCATACAGGTAGGCAGACAGGAAGTCGAGACACAAACACCTTCAACACACTCCCAACGTGGCTATCTTTCACACGTGCTCACTAGAAAAGAGACCATGCCATCCAAGCAGGGTTGATCCACCTCAGAGCTAGGGATGACCCCTAAAATCAAACCACAGCTTGACCACACAATAATGGAGAGAGTGGGTCTCCAGCGCCGGGCCAGACTCAGTGGAACTGGCAGGGGCAGGTCACTCTGTGTGGCCGTGTGATTGGAACGGGCAGGTCATCACCTCTCTGAGCGTTTAATTCCAGTGAGCACAGAGATGAGAGCAGCTAATTGCCTGGCTGGGCCACGGACGTGACAGACATGAATAGCAGGAGGAGAAGAGAGGGGACACACTGTGCTGGAGGGAGAAAGAGAGTATGTGTGTATGTGTGGGGTTAGTATCTGTGAGTGTGAGCATGGATGTGTGGGTGGCATACTGATCCCCTCACCCTGTAAGCCCACTGTAAAATCACCTGACTGTGGGAATTTTAAAGGCCCTTTTTTCTCTCCTCTGCCAGATGGTTTAACAAAGCATGTTATGGATCCATCTTACCTTGGCCTGTCCTCCATGTCACATTTCTGAAAAACAAAAGAGAGACAAATATATATTTACATATATATATATATATATATATATATATATATATATATATATATATATATATATATATATATATATATATATAGAAAGAGAGAGAGAGAGAGAGAGAGAGAGACAGAGAGAATATAGTGTATATAGTTTGATATAGAACCAAAAACAGAAAGCTGAAATCACATTGTCCATATTAAACGGTACCCTCAAAGACAGCTACCTATAAGTAAAAATTTGGTCAGACTTCCTCTACCACTTCTTGTGGATGGTGTTATCTAAAAAAGTAGTGGGTTTACAAAACTATCCGCGTCTGTGTGAGCGTGTCTGTGTGACTGAGATTGCAAGGATGTGCCTTAATGACAGTGTTACAGTGTGACAGGGATTGTGAAGATGTGCCTTAATTACAGTTACAGTGTGACTGTGTGTCTGGAACTGTAAGGACGTGCCTTGATGACAGTGTTATAGTAAGACTGTAGGTATGGGATTGTAAGGACGTGCCTTGATGACAGTGTTATAGTATGACTGTGGGTCTGGGATTTTAAGGACGTGCCTTGTTGACAGTGTTATAGTATGACTGTGGGTCTGGGATTGTAAGGACGTGCCTTGATGACAGTGTTATAGTATGACTGTGGGTTTGGGATTGTAAGGACGTGCCTTGATGACAGTGTTATAGTATGACTGTGGGTCTCGGATTGTAAGGACGTGCCTTGTTGACAGTGTTATAGTATGACTGTGGGTCTGGGATTGTAAGGACGTGCCTTGATGACAGTGTTATAGTATGACTGTGGGTCTCGGATTGTAAGGACGTGCCTTGTTGACAGTGTTGTAGTGTGGCTGTGTTTATGGGATTGTAAGGACGTGCCTTGACGACAGTGTTACAGTATGTCTGCGTAACTACAAGACACTAGCCTTGACAGATCAGTGTGTCACATGAGAGGATAGTCAATGAGGCCAGAGGTGAATCTTTATTTTGACAGTAGACACTGTTCACACTTCAATTAGCAGTCACCAGTTAAGCTAACAGCTATAATAGACTACACAGTACTATACTAAAGACTCCCCTGGAGTACCCAGCTAACTATGTCTCGGCTCCTCTTCAATAAAACAGGAATACTTTCTCTTCCAACTTAGAGGGGGATGGACTAGTAAAATGTTTAATTTAAATAGATGATCATTGAAAATGAGGACAGTGTGAGGCTGAAGTGCCAAATATGCTGTGTTTTGTTAAATATTTAACTCAGGACTGATTGAGACTGAGCAAAGATATTGTGATGTCTGCATTGATGACAACAATTGTTCTGGACCCAATTATTTGGTCTCAAATCAGCCTCATAAGCCTCACAATTACACAGGTTAAGTGTGATACAGAAGCAGGTCTGATACAGTTGAGTTCTAGGTCATAGGTCAACCCGCAAATGAGGATTATACATGGTTGAACTCACTTTTTTTTCTTTCCTCTGCCACACACGCACACACACACACACCCCCACACACACACACCCACACACACACACCCCCACACACCCACACACATTGGTGTACTGGAGCATGTAAGGTAAATGTGCATGACTGTCTATCTGTACAGATGGGGACTTCCTGTATTTACATTGTAAAACTACATTTTCAACAACATTTTATAACTACATTTAAAAACTGTAAAAAAATTAACTGTCTGTTAATTAATTGTGCAAGAAATGGTAGTGGAAATGGATAGCGTGATGCTATCCTTAGACTTATGACATTGATTGACGTGTGGCTTTGATGTGACAAATAAAAATGACACAGATTGGCCTTATATAGCCTAGGGTAGTTGACCAGCACTGCAAGTTGTTTTGCACATGTGTCAAAATCAGAGAGCCATTACACAATAACTTGTTCAATCGATTAGAAAATTTGATGGAAATATGTCAAACTTTTTATGTAATGTAAAAAATGTTGACAAAATAGTAATTGAACACTTCTGTTCCTCACTTAAAACTTTTTTGGCAAGGAAAGAAAAAGGTGCCGTGGTCTCGTAATTATCTCCGGAGCTGTTCAGCTGAATGTGAATCCCATAAGAAATAAAATACATGTGTTTTGCCGGCTCACTCATGTTTTCTTTACAAATGGTACATATATTACAAATTTTCCAAGGGTATACAAACTTTTGAGCACAACTGTATTTGATGTGTTGGCATCTAACAATATTCTCTGGCATACCCAAGGATGAGGTGATGGACTAAAGCAACCTCAGATAATTTGAGTTTGCAACAAAAAATTATTGCGTACTGAAAATGTATGTTTTATTTTATACATCAGCACAGACAGTAGTGTAACATCTAGCCTCACCATGACAAAAGGTGCAAGCCAGACCTAAACATGTTGGCCGTTGACTTTGCTATCTGACTACAATTTAGGTAATTTATGAAACAACTGTGCTAATACCTCACATCTCATAATGGGACAACAAAATGTGAGATCGGTCCCCCTTTCACTTACATTTAGAGCAGGAGTAATACTGACAGAAGCCATGTGTGTGTCTGCACTTCGAGGGAAGGGAAAGCTATTCTGATGAAATCATGGTAGCCCTCTCAAACATATCCCGCATGTTTATTTACCGAAAGCAAACTTGCCAACTTAGTTGTTTAGAGCAAACAACACACTGTTTGTCCTGGCAGCTGAATATGCACCTACCTTCCAATCATGGATAATTACAAAAACATTGGCTACTTGTGTTAGTCAACCCACCCGCCACCAACCCCCCTTCACCCAAACAATATTTAATTACACTAAACCCACCCGACCTCTGGATACACCATCACCAATGCACGCACGACTGTACACATTTTTTTTTATGGGTTTGCTCAATTTAAATATATTACTTTTCTAGGATGGCCCAAACTCTTTGCTGTTTAGCCAATATTAGACTTGACCTGAACTTCCCCAAAATGTTTTTTTAAATGCAATCTTGCAACAGTTTGGATCCAAGCAAATAAAAAAATCTTAAAAAGACAAAGGGGTCTTTAAATGCTCCATCTAAAATGTGCTGATTACATACTTATTTTTGACAGTTCTGATCTGTGCTCTATAAATACACCATAAAAGCTGACATCATTCAGATTTCTAATTTTCACCAACAAAATGTTAAATGCAGACTTTGGTTTTAATGTTTAGCATTACACTCAAGGTATGTTATTCTATATGAGCACACACTTTTTTCTAACAATTCATGAAGAAATAATATAATAATATATATGTTTCAATATAAAAAAAACTTCAGATTGGGGTTAAGTTTAAAAAAACATTAGTAAGTAATAAAAAAATTACACAAAATTTCACAAAGGGCTTTTACAGATGCCCAGCCTGAATTCCAAAAAAGCAAGCAATAACAAGAATTGATGTATAGTGGCAAAGAAAAAGTACTTAGTTGGGTCAGAACCTGGGAAGAAAGCCAGAGAGGAGAATTGTAATGACTGGAATCTTAGTATTTAATTAACACTATCCTGAAAACTCAATCATATAATCATTTGTATTGATGTAGAAAGCAAATACTCAAAGTCCGTTCCTATATGTTGTCTACTCTTAGCAGCACAATTACATTACTGCAAATACAATTCTGAGTAAGTACAGAAGGTACTACAATAAGTTATTGAAGATAATTCTGAAAGTTATTGGTTGAGAACACACTGATTTCTGCCATAGATTGTTACCATATGAATAACATTCTCTTATTTCTTCTAATGCTTTTTAATTGAAGTCATTGAAACATATTTTTGAAAGGTTAACTAGTCAATCTATTTAAATTAAACTTACAATCCTGGTAAAGAGTTCATGTTAGTTTTAAGGTAAGATGGTTAGTAATACTAAAACAAATTGAATATTGTGGAAAAGTTTGTTTTTCTGTAATTCAAATCAAAAAGTGACACCTTCATATATTCTAGATTCATTACACATATAGTGTAATATTTCAAGGTTTATTTGTTTAAATCTAGATGATTACAGCTTACAGCTCACGGAAATAAGAATCCAGTATCTCAAAATATTACAATAAAAAATGTTGAATGCAGAAATGTGGACCTTAGATGTACTCTTTACGTGTAATGAATCTAGACTATATGAAGGTATCACTTTTTGATTTGATTTTGATGAAAAAAAAGGATGGTTTCCTCTGGGTTGACAGTTTAGCGCTCTGTATACATGGTGGGTAGTGATTGAAAGGTAAACACAGCAGGCATACGCCTGTACAGCTGCTTTCCTACCTAGTGCTACTGCCTTTACGGATTTAATGACAGACATGTGGATGTGCCTGTGATAAAAGTACAAGCGACTGTCAAAACAGCTGGCCAATTCTTCATCAGTCTAATCTCCAGTCGGACTAACTGCTTAGCAGTGTCGGAATGCTCAAGCACACGTACACAAAAGGCATTCTTCATTCAATCACTCTGGTGTCTCTTGTCTAGTGTGTATTTCATGAAGCATCACACCAGATCGATTTCAAATTAGACATTTGTCCAGGAGAGGAAAACAGATTTGGAAAAATGGCCACTAGGGGCAATGACAACTGTAACTGGAGTTCAACAGACACTTTCTAAGGTTTTGTTGTTTCAAACCATGAGTGTGTGGTTAAGCCACAAATTCTAATTCCAAGTGTGGCATTTTGAATCCAAGCAGCACGCAAATTAGCTATGTGTTTCAAGCCTTTTTTTGCCTTAACCCATTACACATGGAAATTAGGGTTAGTTATTCACATGATTGAGAGCTATTGAGCTAACATTTCAAAGGAAATCATATTTAGGTGCAATTTAATACAGACATTTTGAATGGCAACGTATTGTGTCAGCTGATAATAGGCTTAGAGCTACAAAAGCTAACTAACATAGCTGATCAAACCAGTCCACATTACATAAACTAAACCAGTGCAGCACCCAAAGTTGAACATTGACACCATAATGTCAATCAGGTGTTGTTGTTTGAATTGGCCTCTAGAACAAGACAACTCTCTTTAATAAGTACAACCTCATTTCCCAAAAAGTTGGGACGCTGGGTATAAGTGAAATAAAAACAGAATGCAATGATGTGCAAAACATGTAAAACCCAATAGAAAATAGGACAATGACAACACATCAAATGTTGAAACTGAGAAATGCAATTGTTTCTTGACAAATATATGCCCACTTTGAATTTGATGCTATTTTAAGGTGTTTACCATGTGAAGTGGTTAGGCCGCAGCAAAGAGTGTATATTTTTGATGGAGTATGTAGTGATACGTGTCTGGTTGGAGTTATGCAATTAGTTCTAGTCACTGGTAGCAGAGAACTGAAATGAATGATGGCCAAAGACATTTTTAATTTTGGAATGAAAGTGTATGGTATCTACCAGAGTGCATTGTGTAATCAGCAAGGGCCTGGCATTGTGTAATCAGGAAGGGTCCATTTACCAGAGTGCAAAGATCACAGTGGTTAGTATTTTAAGGGGCACAAATCTGACGAAGTTGTGATGAACTACATACAGTTGTGCTAATAAATTTGCATACCTTAGTAGAAATTGTGAAATGTTGGCATTGATTTAAAAAATATATCTTTTATTTATGGATTGTGATTTGAAATAATAATGATAACAGAAATCTCCTAAATGACCATGATCAAAAATGTACATACCCTTGAAGGTGACAATCCCAGGTTAAGATGGCAATTAAAGGTCAGTTTCCCACACCTGTGGCTTTTTAAATTGCAATTAGTGTCTGTGTAAAATAGTCAATGAGTTTGTTAGCACTCGTGTGGATGCACTGAGCAGGTTAGATACTGAGCCATGGGGAGCAGAAAAGTACTGTCAAAAGACCTGCGGAAAAAGGTCATGGAACTTTATAAAGATGGAAAAGGATATCAAAAGATATCAAAAGCCTTGCAAATGCCAGTCAGTACTGTTCAATCACGTATTAAGTGAAAAATTCAGAGATACCAAGCCTAGGTCAGGTAGACCAAGAAAGATTTCAGCCATAACTGCCAGAAGAATTGTTCAGGTTACAAAGAAAAACCCACACGTAACCTCAAAAGATATACAGGCTGCTCTGGAAAAGGTCAGTGGGGTTGTTTCAAGGAGCACAATATGAAGATGCTCGAACAAAAATGAGCTGGATTGTGGAGTTGCCAGAAAGAAACCTTTACTGCACCACAAAAAACCTGGTTACAATAACTTCTGACACACTGTAATTTGGAGTGACAAGACCAAAATAGAACTTTATGGTCACAATCAAAGCACTATGTTTGTAGAGGGGTCAACAAGGCCTAGAGTGAACAGAATACAATCCCCACTGAGAAGCATGGTGGTGTCTCTCTGATGTTTTGGGGCTATGTGAGCTCTAAAGGCACAAGACATCTGGTGAAAACTTATGTCAAGCTGAATGCAGCATGCTATCAGAAAATACAGGCAGACAATCTGCATTCTTCTGCATGAAAGCTGCGCATGGCACGCTCTGGGACTTTCCAGCCCGACAATGATCCTAAGCACAAGGTCAAGTTGACCCTCCCGTGGTTACAGAAGAAAAAGGTGAAAGTTCTGGAGTGGCCATTACAGTCTCCTGACCTTAATATCATGGAGTCAATCTGGGGAGGTCTCTAACGTGCGATTCATACAAGATGACCAAAGACTTTGGATGACCTGGAGGCATGTTGTCAAGACGAATGGGCAGCTATTCCACCTGCAAGAATTCAGGCCTCATAGACAGCTATTACAAAAGACTGCATGCTGTCATTTATGCTAAAAGGGGCAATACCCAGTATGAAGAACTAAGGGTATGCAGACTTTTGAACAGGAGTCAGTTCATTAATTTCTTTGTTGCCATGTTTTGTTTTATGATTGCGCCATTATGTTATAACCTACAGTTGAATATGAATCCCATAAGAAACACAAAAAAATGTTTTGCCTGATTCTTTACAAATGCTACATATATTACCAAATCTCTAAGGGTCTGCAAACTTTTTAGCACAACTCTATAATATATTGAGGTGACTGTTAACAAAAACAAAGTGAATTACATTGCTAATGCCTAGCACTGAAAAGGTGGCCATTTTAACAATCGTATTTTTTGCAAAATGTTTCTGTATTTGATTTCAGATTAGAGGAAGGTATTGCTACACACCACAGTCTGTGCCTTGCATTGGATCAACTAAGCCAACTTGATGTAACTCAGGGGCAAATCTTTCCAATAAGAGTGTCAGGCATTCACAACAGAGGAGTTAAAAGTCTCTAGGAAAGTGTATTAGAATGTTATGCTCCAAGATAATTTGAGCATAGATAAGGGCGTTTGACTAAGTTAATATAGCCAACATAGCTGCAGGAAGAAGGGCTGCTGGGGGTGCTGTAGCCCCTGCTGATTAGATAAAAAAAGCTGTGTGAGACTAAAACGTTTTAGCGTTAGTTGGTGTTTTCTGCTATTTGCACTACCAATTAGATTTCTTCCAAAGTCACGCCGCCAAAATAGATTAGCTGTGCTCACGAAACAAACGTTGTGCCCAATTGACACATCTGGTACGATAAGAAAAGGGGTTGTTGTACGTTTTTGGCTAAAGATCAATTAATGCATTTGCATACTATGTCTGGTACAGCAAAAACGCTTCATATCATTGGTTCTACTGTAACTACAATCCACTGGCTAACTTAATTATCTCCTACACTGTTAGGGTGGAGGGTCAACAGGTGGATTTCTCTCTGACAGAAACTAAACAGGCACAAATTATAACATTGCTACACATTTTACAAGTTACTGTATTTTTGTATTCTGTTAGGTTCAGTAATTGTTAAAACACGCTGGTTCCCAATGAAATGCATGCTTGATTAAAATCAACTGATCCCAACTGATACTTTTCAAATATCCCACTGTGACGGTGAGGGTAGGATGAAAAGACCTCTGAAATACAGCAGGGACCGTTGGAAGGGCCATGCTGCATTACCTTAACTGAATTTTGAGATCAGGTCCTTTAGCTGTACCATCTCTCATAGTATATAGGGGACAGAAGCCTCACCACTGGGCCGGGTACTCCTCCCTGGGCTAGAAACGCCAGTCCAGACCCAGGCTGCTCTTCGACCTGGTCTAGTTGGCCCAGTTGCTGTGTAATGCAAGCCATCTCCTCTTGGAGACGCTCGGTGTGGACAGTGATCTCCGCAATCTTCTCTGCAGCGGCTGCAGTAAGGAAGGCTTCCTTCAGGTCCACCAGATGGAGGGTCCTTTTCTCTTCCAGGCGAACCAGTCGGTGAAGTTCATCAAACTGACTGTTTACATATGCCTCCAACTGCTCTGTTGACATCTGGGGAGGAAAAAGGAAAGGATAGATGGAAACAGCAAGAAGAACATCAGTTATTTGGTTTAAAAAAAGATGTCTTCTGGAGAGATGACGTGCAGTTAATAAATATTTTGATAGCGACACAAGTTTCGCTTTTTGTATCTTTACGCCAACGCTTTTTTAAATTTCAAATAAAACCATGTTTTCAAAAAAGTTGGGATGGTGCGTAAAATGTATATAAAAACCAAATGCGATAATATACAAATCATTAATCCCTATATTTACTTGAAAATCGTACAAAGACAACACAACTAACTTTGAATCTGAGAAGTGTTATTGTTTTTGGAAAACATGTTTAAAAGAAGTTGGGACAGGGGAATGTTTACCACTGTGTTGCATCACCTCTTCTGTTAACAATACTCAGTAAGCATTTGGGAACTGAGGAGACCAATTGCTGTAGTTTTGAAAGTGAAATGTTTTCTTGCTTGATATAGTATTGCAGCTGCTCAACCTGTATATATCGATCAGCATTAATGGGGCCTTCACAAATGTGCAATGTGCATGTCACCAATTCAATGTTCACTTATGCCCTAATACTATGCTGGCTTTTGAACTGTGCACTGATAACAAGCCGGATGGTCCCTCTCCTTTCTAATTTGGAGGTCGCAGCGTCCATGAATCCCACAAATGATGAGCTCGGGCTGCAGCGTTTCTGGATATTGTATAAATATTGTTTAATCTTTGCATTTTAGAGAATTACCTTGCATTTGTGGATGCAGCAATGTTCTGTGTTCACAGACAGTGGTTTTTGGAAGTGTTTTGAGTCCACACAGTGATGTCAACTACAGAATTGTGTCGGTTTTTAATGGAGTGCCATCTGTGGGCCAGAAGATCACGGCCATCCAACATTAGTTTTCGGGCTTGTCCCTTGTGTACAGATTCTCTGAATCTTTTATTGATATTATGTAGATGATGAGATCCAGGGTTCACTTTCAGAGTGGCGAACCCCTCCCTATCCTCACTCCCATCCTCTCTGGAAGGTTTTTTTAATACCCAATCATGTTACTGACATGTTGCCAACTGACCAAATGTGTAAAATTCCACCAGGTTTAGTGTTTTAGTGTCACACAACTTTTCCCCTCTTTTGTTGCTTCTGTCCCGATAAAAGATATGACAAAGGAGACCCCAAACGGTTGAGCAGATGCAATTCAACGGGAAACCTTTCACTTTCTAAACTACAGCAGTTGTTCTCCTCAGTTCCCAAATGCAACACAGTGGTAAACATGTCCCTGTCCCAACTTATTGAAATGAGTCGCTGGCATCAAATTCAAAGTGGGCATATAGTCTCAGCTGAAATCATCTTGATCTGCAACACGACCAGGAGGACTTCGGACAGGGACCCCAACGAATCAAGCCTGGTACTCCGCAGGTGTGGGCCAAGACCTCGTGTCATCCTAAGTTTAAAATGTAGAAAAAATTTAGAAAATGCATTCCTTAGATCTACAGCAATTTATAGTGGATAAGAAGAACTGACCCTACTCCCCCAGTACAATAATATAGCAGCGTAAGAGCTTGGGGCTGAGACAGAGAGGTCCATTGACACTGTGGCCCTATCTGGAGGAGGCCCAGGACAGGGCCCAAACAGGCAGGAAATCAATCCACCCACATTGCCAAGCATCAACCAATGGGACACCCATCAAATGCAACCATTCTGAATGAGGGCCGAGTATTGCCAGCACAGTACTGCCCAATTGCACAAGTGCGCAACAGAGAGACACCTACAAGCCAATGACTCCGCCTCCGAATGGTACTAGAGGGAGGGCATCCCAATGGCGATAAGAGCCCACCTGGAAAGACAGCAAGGGTGGACAATATCAGGCCTTTCTGGTCACCATCACGCCCCATGGCCAGACTACACTTAATCATAGACTAGGCTGAAGAGATTAGTCTTTAGTAGACACTTGAAAGTTTACATTTCTTACTTTAATTGGCCAATCATTCCATAGTAGTGGAGCTCTAAGACAGAAAGCCCTGTCACCGGCTGTTTGTTTAGAAATTGTAGGTACAATTAAAAGGCCTGCATCTTACGATCTAAGGTTACGTGTGGGTATGTATGGCTGAATCATTTCAGCAAGAAAAGTAGGAGCAAGTCCATGTATTGATTCATTGGATAACAATAAAACCTTAAAATCAGCCCTGACCCTAACAGGCAGCCAGTGTAAAGGGGCTAGAACTGGATTCATGTGTTAAATAAAAAATGCTAGTTAGGATTCTAGCAGCTGTGTGCAGCAATAATTGAAGATTATTTATTGATTTATCAGGATAACCAGAAAAAAGAGCATTGCAGTAATATAATTTTGAAATAAAAAAAGTATGGATGAAGTTTACAAAAATTAACATCAAGTCTCCCAAAAGCATGTGGGAAAATGTGTTATGGACATAGTTCCAAAAGAAATATGGCACAAAAACAACACTGCACATCACCCAGCATCATGCTTGGGGCTGTTTTTCTTCATCTGGAACCAGGGCCTTAGGATAAACAGTTCCAAATATTACGCAATTCAGGCAAAAAAAAAACTTCAGACGTCTTTTAGAACGCTTAGCAGAGGAAGTTCACCTTTCAGCAGGACAAAGCACACATCCGAATCCAAAAAAGCATGGCTTCACCAGAAGTAGAAAAAAGTTTCGGAATGGCCCAGCCAGAGCCCAGAGCCCAGATCCAATTGAACATCTGTGGGGTGAACTGAAGAGGGCTGTGCACAGGCGATGTCCTCGCAATCTGACAGATATGGAGCGCTTTTGCAAAGAAGAGTGGGCAAATATTGCCACGTCAAAATGTGCCATGCTAATAGACTCCTGCCCAAAACACTGAGTGCTGTAATAAAATCAAAAAGGGCTTCAACAAAGTATTATTTTAAGGGTGTGCACACTTATGCAACCAGGTTATTGATGTGAACTGTAATACTGTTCTGAGGGTCCAGAGTTGAATTTAGGGTCTAATGACAATCAACATTGACATAAATAAAATTTTGTTTTGGCCAATTACATGTGCTCTACAGGCTCCACAGACTATTGATCACCCTTATGATGCAGATGAATTTGAGAGAGTTAGTGTGCCAGTAATATAAAATAAGACAGGAAGAAGGTAATAGATGGAGAAGGAAATAAAGGAAGCGAGGGAGTTCAGTAAGGTGAGGAGATAATGAACTTGAATGAACTACCCTTGTGGGATATGAATCATTAAGATATAGACATAAAACTCAGGAACAAAAACTGAGATGGAAAGACTGAGTGCATAAATGTAGAAGTAAAAAATAGATGAGAAGACTATAAAAGAACAGAGGAGGATGGTGCATAAGACTACAGCCAAAAGGTGACACAGAGGAGGAAGAGGAGAGAGAAAGTGAGAGTGAGAAAGGAATGGGTTAATTGCCTTGAACTTAAACCTCATAGTGATAAGTCTCTCTCCCTCTCTTTCTCACCCTCTCTTTCTCTTCCTCTCCCTGAGATGAATGATCTTTCGCTCTTTATGTGCCATATGGTTGCTGCGTGACTCCAGCCTGGCATGCTGGTGCTCCTCCCCAGGCCCTCCTCCACAGCTCCAGTCTGCAGACAGAGACCTCAGAGGCCCTCTGCATTGTCGCTATACCATCTGGTTGGCTTTCAGGACAATCGCACTGCTTTCTGAGATTCACTTTTAATCCATTTCCTTGCTCTCCAGGCCACCAGGCGCTCTTTAGCTACAACTCATTAGAACATGACACATCCACTAACAGGCCCCTAGCTGGGATGCCTCCGCCTGCAATACAACACGCCAAGGCCGACAGCGGAGTGTTAAGGAGCGCTGCCCGACCTCGTGTCAAAGTTCTCTGTCACTCCCTCTCGCAGTGAATACCCTCACATCCCTTCCCATCATCCCTTCACCTCTCGTTTGTTCCTTTCACTCTCCGCTAAACTTCTCAGAGGAAGTCGATTCATAAAGGTCGGCATAGCTGGGGACATTGGAGACCAACGTGTTGGCATTTAGAATTTCTGCC
The DNA here is from genome assembly GCA_016801105.1 of Esox niger. Classification (NCBI taxonomy): domain Eukaryota; kingdom Metazoa; phylum Chordata; class Actinopteri; order Esociformes; family Esocidae; genus Esox; species Esox niger. Next base: position 38,251 of record JACXGJ010004357.1, read on the forward strand.
CAAGCAATCAGATTCTCGGAATTACCACTAATTTGAACATTTTCAGAAAAAAGCCCATGATTTATTCAGACTCTAGGCAAATCAAATATCGGTACATTAGTGAATTTGATGCCAGCAACACGTTTAAAAATACCAGTAAATTCATAGAGTTAAGTTTTTGCCTTATCATATCATTCAGAGATGCAGAAACATTTATAAGATGTTAGCTTGCAGCAATGAGCCTGTTCAGAAAAACAACAATTATTGAAAGACTTGAAATGATTTAACAACTGATATGTAGATACATATTTACATTTACATTTGCAAATTGAGCAATTTGCGCAGAGAAATAATTTTGGGGACAACTGTAGGTAAAGATTATATACGCTAATGTTAAAAATATTGGGTTTACATAGAAATGTCCTTGTTTTTGAAAGAAAAGCACTTCTTTGTCCATTAAAATGAAAGAAAATGTAAAGAAAAACAGAATGCAATGATTCAAATAATTAAAAACCCTATATTCAATAGAAAATAGTACAGAGACAAAAAATCTAATGTTGAAACTGCGAAATTGTATTGTCTCTTGAAAAATATATGCCCACTTTGAACTTCGCAACACACACAACATTTCAAAAAAGCTGTGACAGGGGAAACAAAATACTGGAAAAGTAGTGTAATGATAAAAAAAAAAACTGGTGGAATATCTCATAACTAATTAGGTTAATTGGCAACAGGTCAGTAACATTACTGTGTATATAAAAGCATCCCAGAGAGGATGAGACATTCAGAAGTGAGGATGGGGAGAGGTTCACCAGTCTGTGAAAGACTGCGGAGGTAAATAATGCAACAATTTAAAAATAACATTTCTCAATGTAAAATTGCAAAGTGTTTGGGGATCTCATCATCTATGGTATATAATATCATTAAAAGAATCAGGAGAAATCTCTGTACACTGTACACTCCATTAAAACAGACAGGATTCTGCAGTGCAGTGGTTTTCAAACTTTTCTTTCGGCGACCCACACTTTCAAAATGACAAACTATTGTGACACAAATGACATGAAAAAGTGTTTTCAAATATACCGTTTTCCTGTAATCACTGGTCAGTTGAAGAGTTTTTTTCGAATAACCAAATGATCCAAGTTGCTGTTCTAACTAGCAATGCAAAACTAAAATGAAAGAATTGGCCATGAAAGGTTAGAAAATTGTAAGAAATTGAATTTTTTACTTCTAACAAATAACGCATTGGGGAGTGGGATACGTGTTCAATGTACAGTGTTTATTTTGTCTGTGTAGGTTTTGGCCTACACAGTGTTCAGTTTAGTATACCGCCCTATGTGGCTGTGGAGGTTTACTGTTGATAATAAACTTCATTTATACATAAGAGAAAACCAATGACAAAATAATAATGAATACATATTTGTCGTATAAAATGTTATCTCCCGCTACCCACCCAGAAACACACTGCTGTAAAGGACATTACTGCAATGGCTCAGGGACACTTCCATTGTCTGTAAACACAGTAGCCTACAATACAAGTGTAAAAACTTCAATTTCAGTAAGTGCTCCCTCAAGTCCTAGATGCCTCTCAAAAAAGTATTTTCTATGGGGCACTGCACCCGGGGTCACACAGTTCAAAGGTCCAAAATCATTTGTTTGAGCAAAGCTGAGAAGTCAGAGAAGATTACACCATTCCTCTACAGTCCAATCCTCGTTGTCTTTTGCAAACTTCAGCCTGGCACTTCTTTGCTTCTCATTGATGATGTTTTTGTTTTTTTAACAACTTCAGCCCTGCTCCTAGGAGCCTGTTTCAAACCCTCCTTGCCATGCACTTCACCCCAGCTGCTGTCTGCCATTCTTTTTGTAGGTCACTTGATGTCATCCTATGGTTGTTGAGGGACATTCGAATGAGTTGACGGTCATCTCGTTCAGAAGACAGTCATTTTCGCCCTCTGTAGCTTTGTTGTCCCTAATGTCTGTTGCTTGACCTTGTTCTTATGAACCACCGTCTTTGACATTTTCAGGAAGGAAGCAACCTAACGCTCACTGTATCCCCCTGCCAGTAAAGCCAGAATTGAACCCTTCTTTATCTTACTCAAAGCTTGTCTTTTCAACTCTTTTGTCATGCTTTGCCATGTACGTTGCCTTCCAGCTGGTCCTATTACAAGAGGATAGTAATGACCACAGCAGAGGTTTTAATACTTTTCCTCGTTAAATTAGATTTGGTTCTGGCAATCACCTAATCGGTACCTTAATAAGTACAGCGAGGTGTGCCTGTGTTGGAATTTTAAAAAACAGACACTTGAATGGAATGGCTGCCATAAATGTAGAGATCATGATTTAAGAAACATTTGGAGTGGCAAACAATGCCTTGCAAAAGTAATCACCCCCTTGGCGTTTTACCTATTTTGTTGCATTACAGCCTTTAGTTCAATGTTTTTCTAATCTGAATTGTATGTGATGGATCAGAACACAATATTCTAAGTTGGAGAAGTGAAATGAGAAAAATATAAACATAAAACTATTTTTTAGAAATAAACAACTGAAAATTGGCATGTGCATATGTACACATACCTTTGATATGAAGCCCATTAAAAGCTCTGGTGCAACCAATTACCTTCAGAAGTCACATAATTAGTGAAATGATGTCTACCTGTGTGCAATCTAAGTGTCACATGATCTCTCAGTACATATACACACCTTTTTTGAAAGGCCACACAGGCTGCAACACCTAAGCAAGAAGCACCACTAACCAAACACTGCCATCAAGACCAAGGAACTCTCCAAACAAGTAAGGGACAATGTTATTGAGAAGTACAATTCAGGGTTAGGTTATAAAAAATATCAAAATCTTTGATGATCCCCAGGAGTCCCATCAAATCTATCATAACCAAATGGAAAGAACAAGGCACAACAGCAAACCTCCCAAGAGACAGCCGCCCACCAAAACTCACGGACCAGGCAAGGAGGGCATTAATCAGATCATCAAAGAAAACGCTATGTCTGGCGCAAACCCAACACATCACCCAAAGAACACCATCCCCACAGTGAAACAGGGTGGTGGCAGGCACATTGAGACATATTCAAAGTGACTTGGAGCTGTGATTGCTGCAAAAGGTGGCTCTACAAAGGGGGTGAATAGTTTTGCACATTGACTTTTTCTGTTATTTTGGGCTATTTTTTGTTTGCTTCACAATAAATAAAAAAAACATCTGCAAAGTTTTAGGGAATGTTCTGTAAATGTAATGATGCAAATCCTCAAACAATCCATGTTAATTTCAAGTTGTGAGGCAACAAAACACGAAAAATGCCAAGGGGGGGAATACTTTTGCAAGGCACTGTATATATACATACATACATAAATACATACATACACTGTTAGGTCCGGAAATAATTGGACACTGACACAAGTTTTTTTCTATTGGCTTTATACCTAAATATAAAGTTACAATTAAATTATGAATATGGGCTTAAAGTGCATTCTCTCAGCTTTCATTTGAGGGAATTCACATCCAAATTGGAGGAAGGGTTTAGGAATTGCAGCTCTTTAATATGTAGTCCTCTCTTTTTCAAGGGAGTGAAAGTCATCAGACAATTTAATCAAAAGCTGTTTCATGGACATGTGTGGGCAATTCCTTTGTTATTTCTTCATCAATTAAGCAGGTAAGAGGTTGGGAGCTGATTCCAGATGTGTCATTCGCATTTGGAAGCCATTGCTGTGAACCCACAACATGTAGTCAAAGGATCGTAGGATCCTGTCCATGGAAGAGAAAAACCCCTTCACAACATCCAGCCAAGCGAAAAACACTCTCCAGGAGGTAGGCATATCATTATCCAAGTCAACCATAAAGAGAAGACATGACAAGAGCAAATACAGAGGGTTCAACACATGGTGCAAAGACCCAAGACTCAAGTATAGAAAGGCCAGATTAGACAAAAAACAGACCAGTTCTGGAACACATTTCTTTGGACAGATGAAACTTGTAATAAGTATAAACATGTTTTGGAACTGCTCATGATCCGAAGCATATCACATCATCTGTAAAACAGTGGAGGCAGTGTGATGACATGGAGCTATTAGAAAAATGCATTTTAGAATTAGAAATTAAAGCAGAAGAAAAACAGCAATTATAAGCTAGAAATTGGGACAAGGAAGGTCAGTGACCAAAGCATAAATTGATTTAGAGCTAATATGTCTCTTGGATAATATCATCCCCTGTAAAATGATTTTGGCTTAGCCTATTTGTGTTTTGTATTTTTTTGGTATTAGTAAATAATAACACCTTTCGGCAGGAAGAAACAAAATGTCTAAACAATGATTTCTGCCAAATGGTCATTTATCCACGTAATATTCCTCCACTGATAGTAACATTAAATAGTTTTTTGAAAACGTATTGAACCTGACAAACCAAAGGGTGTACCGTGTAGGATGTTTTTGGGGAATGCTATTAACAAGCAAACTCTGAATATCAAACATAAAACCAAATTTTCCCAGGTGCGACAGCCCTACTATATGCACAAAAATTGTGAAGAATTCATTTTGCTGACTAAATAAAAAACATTTGGTCATAGCGTTGGTATATTATTGCTGTTTAAATGTAGGCTATATGGCTATTTAAACCATGTGTCCGGTAGCTGCTCTATATGGCCGGATATCTGGAATTTTAACGGCAATTTTGGCAGTGGAAAAAAAGGTTAAGCTAAACTCTGATATAGCTCCCATATTAGAATCCATTCTAGAATCAGTCAGTTTGATGTTCAGTCCCAGATTTATTTGTAAAGTAAATTTAGGTATTTACTTTAGGTAACATATTTGCTTATGTTCAGTTCAACGGCTATCCAGTTTCTAATAATGTCAAAGATTGTTCATTTCCGACAGTGTGGGGGTGGTATCGGCCAATTAATCAGCTATCGGCTTTTTCCTGCTACAAATTATTATTATTATATCAGCCTTTGAATATTGTGAAACTGTGTGGCCGTGGGTTGGAGCAGGATGAAACCGTTGGGGTGTTGGAGCAGGACGAAACTGTGGAGGGGGGGTGGGAGCAGGATGAAACAGCTTGGGTGTGGGTTGAAGCAGGATGAAATTGCGGGGCAGGTTGGAGCAGGATGAAACTGCGTGGGTGGGGTGTGGGTTGAAGCAGGATGAAACTGCGGGGCGGGTTGGAGCAGGATGAAACTGTGTGGGTGGGGTGTGGGTTGAAGCAGGATGAAACTGCAGGGGGGGGGGTTGGAGCAGGATGAAACTGTGGAGGGGGGATTGGAGCAGGATGAAACTGTGTGGGTTTGGGTTGGAACAGGATGAAACTGTTGGGGCGTTTGGAGCAGGATGAAACTGTGGAGGGGGAGTTGGAGAAGGACGAAACAGCTTGGGTGTGGGTTGAAGCAGGATGAAACTGTGTGGGGGGGGTTGGAGCAGGATGAAACTGTGGAGGGGGGTTGGAGAAGGATGAAACCGCTTGGGTGTGGGTGGGAGCAGGATGAAACTGTAGGTGTGGTTTGGAGCAGGATGAAATTGTGTGGGTGTGGGTTGGAGCAGGATGTAACTGTGTGGGTGTGGGTTGGAGCAGGATGTAACTGTGTGGGTGTGGGTTGGAGCAGGATGAAGTAATCAGTCTCACGCAGATTTCTCTCCCTGGGATGGAGTTTAACTGAGCATCTGTCTTGATAGTGAGAGGAGAGGCAACCATGCGTGCTAATCTTAATTTACAGTGGAGCAGGCTGAGGCCTCAAATCAAGGCCACCAGAGAGAGGGTATAGGACTCAGTGAAGAGGGAGAGAAAGGAAAAGAGAGAGGACACCGGCAAGGGCGTGTACGTTATGCCAATCGCCCCGAAGCTCCACAAAAAACAAAACCATTTGGCATCAAAATGTTACAATGGAGAGTTGTGATCTGGGATCTGAGTGGGAATGAAACTGAGAGGGAGAATAGACCAAGAACTCCTAGCACATTAATGGAATGAACAGTGGACAGGCAGTGGTTTCTTTGGGATTGGATATTCAGAAGGTGGTGTTACCAATTATTATTGTTCAAGTTTAATTACATAGAGCCAAACCTCTTGGACCAGAATGCACCAACCAAAATGCACAGCCAGTGACTTGTGTCATGTACATAATATGAACAATGAAAACATCACAAACTCAGACCCAAATAGTTCACCTTTCTTCAAGGCCCACTGTTTTGAGCTCATAGTCATGCATTAAGAAGAAATGTTTAGCATATATACTATACATCCTAAGCGCTAAAGGAAATACTGTAGCAGCGTATATATATATAAGGTCTTTACAGGGAGTACATACAGAGTGTGCGTCTTGCTGGTTCTTGCCCTAAGACCCAGCCTCTTTGGAATGTTTTTTAAAGAACTGAAGGAATTAATGGAACATTAGGAGTAAATGGCTTTGAACTGTCCCTCACTCCCTCAGGCAACAGTGGCCCCAGGCCAAACTAACACTTTTCTAGAAAGATCCAAAGCCCCTTTTGCTCTCTCTTTCAGCCCTTCCTCTCCCTCGCTCCATTATCAGTGTTTCTCTACTAGCAATCAGATTCTCTAAATTACCCACTAACTCAACAGAGGAAAGGTCACATTTTTAATTTTGCTTTCATCTTTTTTCAGTTTAAAATAATGTATAAGGGGGAAAGCGAGAGAGGGAATGAGGAAGGCTGTGTCATTCTAATGGCATGAGATTCAATGTCCTACGTCTTTCATTGGCTGTGAAGGAACATCAGCTACAGTGAGCTCCTGGGTAATGATACATACAGTAATTAAATTAAAATGCTGTGAAGGAGGATAAAGACAGAGGAATAGAGAGAGAGATAGATATGCTATATGCAGAATTCAAGAAAACATATACTCAGAGTACTATATAATCCCCCCCAAAATTCATAAAGAGCAGAATAAGGACTATACCTACTAATTATCAAACTACTGAAATCAAACATTTAAAAGTACATTTGATCACCAAAAAACAGTCAAGTATTCAAGGACCTCAGTACAGAGGAAAAAAGCCACATGGTGTTGCATCTTGTAATGCACAAGACAACTAATTATTAAAATATTGTCTTGAAGCATAATATCTCTTTAAATATATAACTGCATTCAGGAAAGCTGGACTGCAAGAAGATTAACCTGGGAATGTCACCCCAGCCAGCTGGTTTTGGGGCTCTTTTAACAAACACAAATTCCACTGTGACAGGACTGAAATACAATAGATGGAGTAAAATGCAAATGAAATTAAACTAAAACAACATAAATTCCATGGAAAAATCTGGAGGAAACATTTCTTAAATGTCATAATTTCCCAGAGCAAGTTTTGTCTACATTCAGGTTAATGTTTGTATGTGTTTCACATACTCTGGGAAAAGTAATATACTGATGTGAAGGTTCAGATGTGAACCTTAATGGACCTGTCATAATCAATCAGCTGCATGCTTGCTAAAAACAACTTTCACTATAACCATTGATTTCTGTGTGCTAGCTATAATACCAGCTGATAAGAATGAGAGATTCAGTCCCCTGTATTGGAACGGCAAAGCAAATTAGTTTATTTTGTGTTCACTGAAGACATCTGGGTTTAAGATCAAAAGATGAGTATGAGACAAGAGTTCAGAATTTCAGCTTTTATTTCCTGGTATTCACATCTAGATGTGT
>JACXGJ010004358.1:0-45868 GCA_016801105.1 Esox niger
ACAATGGCACCCATTTTAAGAACAGTGATTTACAAAAGGTAGAAACCATGTTGGGATTGAAGCACGCATTTGGCACTGTGTATCACCCGCAATCACAAGGGAAGGTTGAAAGGATGAATTTGAATGTGAAACAAAAATTGGCCAAAATCTGTGCACAGACCAAATTGACATGGGTACAAGCGCTACCAATAGCTCTGATAACGATCAGATGCTCAGTGAGTCAGAGGACGGGGTTCACACCATACGAACTTCTGACGGAGAGACAGTTTCCAGGTCCGGGAGCAGGGCCCAAGGTTCCGGAAGAACAAAGAGGGGTGTCAAAGCACCGGGTGTATTTTAATGAATTGCAAGCTCTTGTTTCAGAATTCGCCACTCAGGTTGGAGAAAGGACCGGCCGCGGTGACTTGGGGAAGCTGCCGACGGCTGAGTGGGTTTTGCTGAAGGTGATAAAGAGGAAGTGGTCGGACCCACGTTGGACCGGACCATACCGAGTGACGGAGAGAACGACGCACGCGGTCCGGCTGACAGGGAAGGGAGAGACATGGTACCATTGGAGCCAGTGCGCGCCTGCAGAGGAGCCAGGGAGATCGCTGTCGGAGGTCCAGGAGGATCTCAGGAGAGGACAGGAAGCAGCCGAACCGGCGGGGGACGACAACGCTGCAGAAGGAGAAGCAGAGACCGCCGAAAAGAAGAAGACTGTAACTACCGAGGGTTAAAGACTCCTGGCGTAGAGGTTCATACAGCCAGTACAAAGAGAAGAACGGTTACAGCACAAGGACAAAAGGGGGACTGCTGGAGGAGTGGATGTCTTCCATGTTCGGTCAATGGAAGGGATTGCAGTAGAGACACCCGCCCCTCCTAGCCCTCCTCAATGGATGCTGCCACTGTTGGACGACCCAGTGGAAGATGCATCTGGGGCAGTGGATAACATCTATGAGTGTGATCTCTGAGCAGAGATCAAAAGGGGGATTGTGAAGCATACATATTTAGAGCAAGAATGTTAGGAGATGATATCTATTTAGAGCAGGATTGTTAGGAGAGGATATAATCAACTATGTGTGTGTGTGTGTGTTTACATCTATTGATCCAAGCAAAGAATGTATTGGAGACCCCAGTGTGTAAGAGTAGAATACAACATGTTATCGGTTAGGCTACAGCATGTGACTGTTAGAGACAATCACGCACAATCTAGACAATGAGCAACGCATCACGAGACGCAAAGAACGAGAGATGACCAGACTTGGAGATAATGCATAGCTCAGGGTCCAACTTAAAATGTCTGTATAAAAGAGGAAGACGAAAGGCAAGAGTCAGACTCGTTGGTAAGCGGGTCTCCACATATATCTGTTGTACGCAATAAAGTGTGTTAATATTGAATCTGTCTTTGGTCTAATTCTCTTCTCATCAACTTACTCGGGTGGAGCAGGTTAGGCTGCAACAAGTGGTTAATGAAAGCCTTCTATGGAGGTGAACTGGGTTCATTTCTTGAGAGGGCAACACTTTCTATTGCGGGCCTATTGTGAACTAGGCTTCCCTGGTTTCTTGTTTAGGTTGAGAAACAATGAACTAATTCATTAAGAATTTAAATGGTTTATATTTTTATATTTCATTCTAGCCATTAATTTACATTTTGATATGAATTCCTATTTATCAATATTAAACGGTTGCATTCAATACACAAAATGGTATAGAGACATTATAGATAATTATTTTCATGCTTTTATATTTAATTACTGAAAATGACATTGCTTAACAATACAGAAAACTGCATTATTAAACTCTTTCACAGGTATTAGAATATCAGTTATGATGAATTATGTAAAGATATCGTTATGATCATGGTAGAAATGTAATATAGTTCAAATCTTATATATTTTTTTAATTGTTTAGCATATTAAAAAAAACATTTCAACACACACATCACCATTAGTAGCGAGTCAAACCTGAACTGAACCCAATGTTAGCTTCCTGTTCCGGTGATGTCCAAGAACAGTAGTTATGCAACCAAAAAGTCAGGGGAGAGCCTTTTATTTCAGCATGAGACTTACGATGTTAACAGGTCATAGTTCCCACTCTCTCGCTACAAAGAATACAGGAAGTTCCACAGTACTTTTAATACAAGGGAGGCGGCCTAGGGTCAAACCCAGCCAAATACCCTCCAATAAGAAACGCCTAAATGACCCTTGTATGGGATGTTCCAGCATATGGTCAATGGTCCTATCCCTCAAGCCTGTGACAGTCACATAGGCAAATCCTAGCAGGAGGCATAGACAGGACGTGTGTCCTATCTATACACCTATGCTCAAGAGTTAATTAGTACATGTGTGTTGTTTTAAGTTTCTCAAGCCTACTTTCTCTCACCAATCTGTCACGGAGCCAATTCAGAGGTAAAATTAAACATGGTAGATTTGGATCTGAAATGCGCCTATCCTGGTCCAAGTCTGTTTTAGATCCAGATTCCAGGTCCATATCGGCATTGGCCTGTTGTGCATCTGGACCCTAGGCCGTGTCCATTATACACATCTGGAACATACAGTATGTTGCAATACATCCGGCACAGCTTCTAGCACGGATACCTTTTGTCATCTGGGGCTCCTCCCATTGTGCTGCACCAACCATCATTACAACTTCATCCAAACGTTTACATATGGACATCACACTAACAAACTAAGCCCAACTTTGCCACTCGGCCTGGAAAGCTACCTAACAAGAATGTAAATTGTTCGATAACTTTTTCGAAGCTTCAGCTGGCTACCTACCTACAGTACAGTCATGTAGTAGGTTAGCTTGCAAACAGCTAAGTTAGCCAGCACTGTACATTTGTTACATTATGTTTTTAGCTGGCAATATGTTAACTTGTATGAATATCCAGAATACCTTAAAAGGGCAATACTGCTAGCTACAGGTAAACTAGATAATCATCTAAATATCATAAAATACCATAAGCTTATATCCTCACCGTCAATTACTTACAGCCAGCCAGGAGCAAAACGGGCAAACAAAAAAAAACTTGACTGGACAAGCCATTGCAATTGTCAATACAAATTGACATAGGCTACGATAGTAACTCCAGTTCTGAGTGGAGCGTCGCCCATAGGGTTTGTGCCCTGGCTGGTCTCTGGTTACTTTTCTCATGAAGAAAGTTATATTTGGGAGACTGAAGCGGGGTATGAGACTTGCCTTTGTAGCCGGAGACGGTGGTGGCGGGCAAGTCGGATTTGCATATTTAGAATTTTCAGTGACTGCCATTGGGCAAAGATCCTCCACCTACTAGTATAATTAGTTGAGGTAGAAGCTGCTCTTGCACCCTGAATGGTCGCAACGACTTCCATGGTCAAACCCCGTCGCAACAGTCTGGCCCTCTCAGGAGCCAGGCCCACAACGGTTGACCCAACACAGGGAATGCCCTGATTGAGCCGTTCGCCTGAGACAATGCCCTCGGCCATGGCGGACCTTGGTCAGCCGCGCCACCGACGCCGCTAGGAGGCCCATGTTATTGCAGGCCGCCGGAGACTGCACCGACAGGGCGAACTGCTTTTTGGCCAAGCTGGCTGTGTTGAGGTCCTTGATGGACGGCAGGGCTGGGCGTTTGTCGCTCCAGGTGCCGCGGTTCGGTACCAGGGACGCAACCAGGGCTCCCTCCAGTGGGGGAATACCCTTAGCCAAAGTCTCCAACCTCCCCTCCACCACAGTGAAGGCGAGGTGAGACGTCACGGAGCCCCGCGCCATAAATAGGGCACCCCACACCTCCTCTGTGTACTTACGCAGCGAGGGAACCTCTGGGGCCTTGCTTGGTGTAGACCGAGGCAGCTGGGAATAGCAGGCTGCCTCGAAAATGTCGACCCCCTCTACTGCTGCAGGCATCGGCATGGGGATATGTAGCCGCCGTTCCGCCACCGAGATGGCAGTGAAAGACTGGTCCTTAACGGTTTAGGCACGTTATGTATGTTTACGTATGTTTGTGTGATAAAAGTGCTGAATAATTTAGCTCTGGATGTAGATTATATTTCTAAAATGTTTTCAGATTGTTTCATTAACAGAAATCTGAGTGTTTGTGTTTCTGTTCATAAATTCTTAGAAGTTGTATAATAAAAAATTGTAATAAAATTATGTTAAAATGTATTACTCCTCATTATTGACGCAATGCTCTACGATATCTGAACAGGTTATCAAAAGTATTTATTACATGTCAAACCCTGGGTAGAATGGGGTTTAAAAAGTCTGTCCTTAGAGAAAACTGGTGGAGAGACTCAAAAATGATGCAGGAAATGAGTGAGCAATTGCTAGCGAGATTTTATATGAACTTTTCCATGCCAAAAATAGTCGCAGAATAACTGGATACAGTTTTAGTTAAGGCTTACTATAATGTAACTACTGTATGTTATGGCCAGCAGAAGTGTTGCCAGCAAAATACATGGTTTCTAAAAGGCAAATGTTAGTAAAAAAACGTGCAAAGTTGGAACAGATATTAGGCTTAAAACCAAGCAAATGGTGGTATGCCTGTCACAGTCGGGTGTAGTGGAGAGGACGAGCCAGGCTTAGGCAAAGGGTGGCAGTCGATTATATATTTTTATTTTAAAGAAACACAGAGCCACTTTAAAGAAACTGAAACAAAGCAAAACAAACGAAAACGGAACTCACCACAGACATCAAGACATACTGTAACATGGAACAATGACCGACAAATGAGGGGAGCAGAGGAGAAACATTTAAACACATACTGATGACATAATTGGTACTTGGTGAGTGAGAATTGTAGACAAGACAAATGAAGGAGACCGGGATGAGTTCATGAACATTGGGAAAACCAGGAAGAGCGGGAGATGACGGAGCTGTCCATCACCTCACCATCACAATGCCCCATGGTACGCCCCATTCCCTACTGATATTCTGCCTAAACAGCTACACAGATATAATTGATTATTAAAGAATTGGGGACAGCCCACTGTAGAGAAAAATATGTATTGCAGCTTGTTGTAAATTGTCATTTACAACAAGCCACAACACGCATCTCTTAGTCAGTCAGTTTGATGTCAAACCTAGTCAGAATCAGTTGGTATCATTCGTAATGGGAAAGATTATAGCAAAATTATACTTCAGGCTTATCAAACAAGCTTAAAGACTATAATAGGCAGCCTCAAACTTTACAATGACCCAAAAAGGTATAGTGGATATAAAAAGTGTACACACCCTGTTAAAATGCCAGTTTTTGTAATGTAAAAGAATGAGACAAAGATCAATTGTGTCAGAACTTTTTTTACTTTTAATGTGACCTATAATGTGAACAATTCAATAAAAAACAAACTGAAATCTTCAAGGGGGGGAATGAATAATAAAATGGTTGCATAAATGTGCACAGCCTCTTATAACTATGGATGTGTCTGTGTTAAGAAATAACCAATCACATTAAAACTCATGTTAAATAGAAGTAATTACACACATGATGTGATTACACATCATTTAAAGTGACTCTAAATAATTACAAATAAAAAAAATCCAGACATTTTCTTAGTTGCATTTCAGAGCAAAAGCCATGGTCCGCAGAGAGCTTCCATTAGATATACCATAGAACACAGTGAAGACAGTCATCATCAAGTGGAGAAAATATGGCGCAACACAGACATTACCAAGAACTGGATGTCCCTCCAAAATTGTTCAGGGAGGCTTCCAGGAGGCCTACAGCAACATTAAAGGAGCTGCAGGAATTTCTGGCAAGTACTGGCCCAAGTGCTGCATGTGATAACAATCTCCTGTATTCTTCTTATGAATGGGCTATGGGGTAGGGTGGCAAGATGGAATCCTTTTCTTACAAGGAAAAACATCCAAACCAGCGTAAGTTTGCAAGAAGCATGTGGGAAAACGTGGTATTGTCTGATGAAACCAAGGTTTAACTTTTTGGACATATTTCCAAAAGGTATGTTTGGTGCCGAAACAACACTGCACATTACCCAACAAACACCATACCCACAGAGACACATGGGGGTGGCAGCATCATGCTTTCGGGCTGTTTTTCTTCAGCTTAGTCAGGGGCCTTAGTCAGGGTGGAGGGAGTAATGAGCAGTTCTAAATACCAGGCTATTTTGGCACAAAACCTTCAGTCGTCCTTAAGAAAGCTGAAGATGAAATTCACCTTTCAGCGCGACAACGAACCAAAGCACTCATCCAAAACCACAAAAGCATGGCTTCACCAGAACAAGATTAATGTTTTGGAACGGCCCAGTCAGAGACCTGAATCCATTTAAACATCTGTAGGGTAATCTGAACAGGACTGTGCACAGGATATGACAGATTTGGAGCGCTTTTGTAAAGAGTGTGCAAATATTGCCACATCAAGATGTGCCATGCTAATAGACTCCTAACCCTAAAAGACTGAGTGTTTTAATAAAATACAATAGTGCCTCAACAAAATGTTAGTTTAAGGGTGTGTACACTTATGCAACCAGGTTATTGTGAGTTTTATATTATTCCCCTCAAAGATTTCTGTTTGTTATTTAATTGAATTGTTCAAGTATTAGGTCAAATTAAAGGTGGAAAAGGTTCTGACATTATTTATCTTAGTAAAAAAAAAGGGGTATGTAGACTTATATCCACTGTATGTTGAATACTACACGAGAGAGACTGGCAACGGTTTATTGGGGTATCATGGTAGCGCTGCAAGGGGCTGGTTGAGGAGGGCTTTTCTGCATGGCTAAACCTTTGTTGAAGCATGGGTTCTCAGGAGCAAAACCTCACTTGAAAAATGCAGCGAGGAATATACAGCTCTGGAAAAAATTAAGAGACCACTGCGCCAAAAAAGTCGAAAAGGAAGGTTTTGAGTGAAGAGACCACTGCAAATTGAATGCTTCTTTTCCTCAATTAAAACTTTTTTTTCTCAACTTTTTGTAAAGGAAAGAGAAAGTTGCAGTGGTCTCTTAATCTTTTCTGGAGCTGTAGGTTGTCAGCAATGTCATGACATGCTAAACAAAACAGAAGGATTAATCAGTATTGATGGTTATCACTCAAGGTGTTAGGGACCACCTGGTAGGAGGGGCCTAAAGAGTAAAAAAGCAAGAATAAGAAAAAAACAAGAGTGTTAGTTAAAAGAAAACATCGCTTGGAGGGCACTCAAAGGGAACACTGCAAGACTGATTAAGAAGATATTTTAAAGGAGGATGGCACTCCATGCAGTCCTCCCTAAAGGTATTGGAATGGTAAGGCAAATTCCTTTGTTTTTGTTGTTCACTGAAGACATTTAGTTTTAAGATCAAACGATGAGTATGAGACAAGAGTTCAGAATTTCAGCCTTCATTTCCTGGTATTCACATCTAGATGTGTTAAACAACTCTGGACATACCACCCTTTGTTTGAACCCACCCATTTTTCAAGTGAGCAAAAGTATTGGGACATAACATGACTGACAGATGTTTCTTTTTGTGGTTGATTGTTCAAAAATTTAATTTCTCTACATGACCAGTCTAGGTTTAAACCAAGGATACAAACCTATAAAGATTGCATTTCTTGTTAAAGAGGATAAACCAACATAAAGACCAGAGAGCTGTCTGTGGGAGAAAAGCCAGCCATTGTCAAGCTGAGAAAAGAAGGAAAACCAACCAGAGCCATTGGACAAACATTGGGCATAGCAAGCATAACAATTGTACTGAAAAAGAAAATACTGGTGTACTGAGCAACAGATATCAAACAGGTCTGCTAAGGAAAACAACAGTAGTTGATGACAGAAATATTGTGAGAAAACCCCCAAAACTTCTGTAAGTGACATTACCAACAACCTCCACAGTGCAGGGGTTAAGGTGTTACAATCCACTGTTCGAAGAAGCCTCGGAGAGCCGAAATATAGAGGACACACCACAAGATGCAAACCACTCATCACCAGAAAGAATCAGAAGTCCAGATTGAAATTTGCAAAGTACAGAGATGAGCCGCATAAGTTCTGGAACACAATATTATGGACCGATGAGACCAAAATTAATCTCTACCAAAGTGATGGAAAGGCCAAAGTGTGGAGAAAGAAAGGAACTGCTTATGATCCGAAGCATACATCCGAAGCTCATCTGTGAAGCATGGTGGGGGTAATGTCATGGCTTAAAAAATTTATAAAAAACTATCTTGGCATTCCAATACTTTTGGAGGGGACTGTTTGTCTAGTGAATGTATGATAATAGAGTTAGATTTAGTCACAATTCCTATGACACAGACACAGCCTTCTGGGGTTCTTTATTGCAGAAAATGGTGATGACCACGTTGACCTGAACAATACTTTGTTGTAAAAATCAATGAACAGGAAGGAACTAATATTGATGACAGCATGGGGTGGGGTTATAAGATACCCAATAGCCATCCTATTTTTACAAGTGGATGTCTCCTTGGGGGATTGTTCAATTATCCAGAATAGCAATACCCCTACAAAACTCTTATAGAGCGAATTCTGAATCATGGAAATTACAATTTAAAGAAACATTTTCAGCTGGTTTGTTTCTCAAGGATGCCACAGGTCACACGGATTTTACAAACCCTGCAGGAGACAACAATGGACTCACGGAAATGGCTGCCTATTCAGCAGATAATACAACATTCAAAATGATTGGCCCTGTTCATAGTGATATCTTCTTTCAAGAGAAACTCGTGTTAAACAGTGTGGACATAAAGGATAGGATGATGCGTTGCACTGAAGAGTTCTGCCTAATGGGGTCAGGGGATGTGCGCTATCGTCTGCACATAATATCTGCGTCACTCTTTGTCAAGAAAGTGACTGTATCACCTGCCGTGAAACTTGGGCATGCCTAAGCGCTACAAATAACCACTGCGAAGTACCCAGTTGAAAGATTGTGGATGAAGACATTTAGTTTACCTGCGGGGGGAGGTGTTTGTAACCAGGAAAACCTATTTCTATGACTCCTGCCAAAATATATTGTAGTTGGATTGTGGACAATAACAGTTTTACAGGAAGTTACACTGAAAACCAAGTAAATTATAAACATAATTTGGTTCATGGCTATGTATTTAGATCGTCAGCAATTTCATAGCAAACCATTCCAAACAGATTACACATCGGTGTCAGCGGTGCGGCATTTTACCAATTATCCATAGCTTCAGGAAAACACCTAAAGGACCAAGCCTTGGCTATTGACAGGTCTGACTTCTTAAATGACTATGCTCTTTATGCATACAACTGTGCGCCGGATGAGGAATGTGGTCAGCACCAAACCCTGATCAAGTCCTAGCAAAGCCTAGACAGTAACCCCCATGCCAACTGGTCAGTGTAAACATTCCTGTGGTTACCAGAGCGCAACCAACAGAGAGATAATCTAAACAGAGATGTTTCCTGTTATTCTCATTGTCTATGCACATTCACTTCTCATGAAATGTACATTCATATTGTAGTTGCTAATGCTCAGATCCAACAGTATAGTGGTTGAAATAATTATTTGCATTTGTCAAGGCAGAGAGTAATTCAAATGTTTATTGCAGCATTTGATAGTTTATTAGCGCATCATGTTACAGGCTCAATCTCTTCTCACTGTCATGTTGGTTACAAGCTGATACATACATTGAAGGGCGTGTTAACCTAGCAAATATCTGGTTTCCAAGACAGTAACCCCAATGCCAAATGGTCTATGTAAACATTCCTGTTGTCAGAGCGCAACCTACAGAGTGATAATCTAAACAGAGATGTTTCTGTTGTTCTCATTATCTAGGCACCACTTCCAATGAAACATACATTCATATTGTAATTGATAATGCTCAGATTCCACAAGATCAATTCACCGTTTAAGTCAAGTCTTTATTTTTAACCATAGATTTTTCTTTTGTTGATAACTTTCTTTTGTTGATAACTTGATCTATCAAGTGTTTGTGCTTTACACCACTGGGCCCCACCCTCGTGGTTGTTGACAATTTGTACAACTAGCTCTAGTGATTCATCAATTAAATGCTCTGCATTACTTTGCATGACGCTTTCAAGTAACTGTCCAAACGCATGTTCATTATATTAATCTGCTTTCATGCTTACTTGTACTGAATAGATCAAAGATTCACCAGTCAACTCAATCTGCGGACGATCATCAGGCCCTTGTACAAAGTCTGAAGCTTTAACAATCAAAAATAAATAAGCCTACAATAATGACTGCTTACTGTAGAATGGGCCAAAATAAACAACTTATTTTGAAAATGTATCAACTGTCATATTTCCACATTGTCAAATGAATTACATGTTGTCTCTCTTACATTACTATGACCACTACGGAGTTGTCCTAAAGATCTTAACCTTTCAAAATCAGCTGGGCTGTTTTTGCATCAGAGAGTTTGTAGGAGAGTCAACTAAATCAAAAAAATCGGGGCTACTACTATACTACCTTTGCTAACCAACTTTGCATCTGTGGATTACTGTCTTGATTGTATTGTGTAACAACGTATTGGCTGGTTCATTTGTATTTTGAGATCCAGTCTGATGAATTATGTATAGATGTTGATGGTTGTTCTGTGTTAGATTAGAGTCGATTAGATTGAACTTTATTGCCATTGAACAGTACAAGTACAGTACAAAGACATGCAGTTAGCAATTTACTAAAAGTGCAAATAGAAGGCAGGAAATTAACAAGTTTTACAAGTGGAATTTATAAATGTGCATTAAAGAAAATTACAGTGTGGCACTTCTGAATGAACAATGATTGCAAAGTATTAAGTATATGCATGTGCAAGTGTCAATGAACAGTTTTGCTATGACTCAAATGCAAGGGCAAATGGCAGTTCTGACTGTGCAATCGAGCAAGTTGCAGGTGCAGGGTAGTCTGTACAACTAGCAGCAATGTGGTTACTGAGGTAGACATGTGCATGTAACATAAAAAAAGCTAATACAATGGCAGTTGTGTCTTGTCTGTTACTAACATTATTGCTAACAATTTCTATAACTTTACATTTTCTAGTAGGAGATTGTCTATTAGGCCGTTCGGGGTCCATGTTTCGATTCAGGTATTATAGCAATAAGTGTGGTACCGTTGTGTGTATAACAAGCCAATTATATGTTCAAATAATATTCTAACTCAAAGATACATTTATATGAATCACATTTTTGAGGAGTTGAAAGTAAAAGATTAATTACCCCCCCCATCCAAACGCCCTATAGCCACAAGATGGGGTTCTGTAACTGGCCGTAATGGTGAGGTAGTAGTCTCGAACATCTCGGTTAACACACTGTTGGTTGAAATACAGATGTTGCTCATCTAATTACAGCGTTTTCCTACCGTGGTAAAATAGATTAAGGTCAGCATTAAGCATTGAGTGCAATATTCCAAAGCAAGGGGGCACTAGAATACTGAAAATGCCTTAATTCCTCGAATAAATATTCTAAGAAAGTTGGAGACAATGTTTACAATGTTTCTAACATTACAGCTCCTTACACAACAGATTTTAAAGCAAAATGTTTGTTGATGTTTCCAGTTGCGTCTTCATCGCTGTTATAATTACGATGTGTTTTTTAAAGAAACATTAGTAGCCTACAGAGAAATAAAAACTTGAATTAAATACTTGAATTTAAACACTTTGATTATCTAAATATATAATGTAATACAAAACACAGCTATTTGCTTAGATCATGGTTTTGAAGTAGAGTATGGTAGAAGAATGTAAGCCTGCCTCTCGTTTCTCATCCTGCCGCCCAATCTCCATCTCTGGTGCAACCGCCACTTCCCATTCACCTTGAACGCAGCATATCCTCCTGGTCCCAATCTCCCGATTACCACCTGTGCATTTAAGCCTGCCTTTCCCCATGAGATATTGTTTGTGACACTGCAACATACTGAGCCTATTTTCCCTGCTCTCAATTGACTTAGACCTGTTTTGCCTTTCCCGACTTCGTTGCCTGCCTTCTGATTCTGTACCATAATCCATCAGATTTCCTGATGCCTGATCCTTCTGCCTGCCTCCCGTTTACCCTTCGCAGATTTTGGATTGTACAGCTGCCTTCTGACAACCTGTGTACCAACCTCTGCCTACCTGCACTCTGTAAATTGCCTTGTGGATTAAAGCCACGCCTCTTGCTTCACTCTATCTAGATCTGGGTCATATTTGTTACAGAATACCTCACCACATCATTGAACCTGGGGGAGCTACAGGCTCGGCTATCACATCTGGAGGAACAGATTGACAAGCTCTGCCAACTGCTGCGCCTGTCAACCTCATCTCGTCCTCCTCAGGCAAGCAGACACCACCACCCATTTCACCACCCGTCTTTATGCTCAGCAAACATGACGGAGCCCCCAGCCATTGCAGGGGCTTTATCATGCAATGGGGCCTATACATTGAGCACCACCCTGCCCAATTCCAAACCGACAAGTGCAAGGTCAATTTCATCATCTCCCTTTTGACCGGCACGGCCTTGGAGTGGACACCGCTCTGTGGTCAGCCCACAGCCCCAAACTCACCTCAGAGGCTGCCTTAATGGCCCTTTTTAAGGAGGTGTTTGACCACCAAATTACAGGTTGTAGCGTGGGCTGAGATAAGACAAGGACGACGTATCGCAGCCGAGTACGTGCTGAACTTCCTCACCCTGGCCACAGGGAGCGGGTGGAGCGAGACGGCGCTCCTGACTGTTTATCAGTGGTGCTTAACAGCGAACTACACGCCGAAACCTGCTTGTTGAGGAGACCTGCCCAACCTCCACAAGTACATCAACATGTCCAATGCTATAGACAACCTCCTGGCTGACCGGAAAAGGAAAATGCCACACTGCACCCAGGCACGGGTCGCTCCGCCGCCAGCCGCAGACCCAGAACCCATGCAGGTCGGCCGTTCCCCTCTCTCCACCTCCGAGAGAAAATGATGCATCCAGGGCAACCTCTGCCTGTATTGCAGATGACCAACACCTCCTCAGCCGTTGCCCGGTTCGTCCTCCCTCACGTCAGGAGGCTCGTCATCCATCAGGGGGGCAGGTAAGAGCATCTATGTTATTGCATCTGTCCAGATGCCAATATAGCCCACCTGTCCTGCTTACCGCCAGTAGTGACCCTAGAGGGCTTATAGACTCAGGATCTGAGGGCATTGATCGCCAATTGGCTCAGGATTTAGGGGTAGGCCTGATCTCTCTTCCTCCTCCTTTAAGGATAAGAGCATTGGACAGGCAGCCCCTCGGCACCGACTTGATCACACACCAAACGACACCCATCACATGGCAGGTCAGTCTCTGCATTTGGGGACCATCCAACCTTTGGTCCTCTCTTTGCCCCAGGATCCACTCGTCCTCAGACACCCCTGGCTCAGCCTCCACGACCCCCTCATCTCATGGAAGAGGGGTGAGCTACTTTAATGGGTCTCTCACTGCTACTCCCACTGCCTGCTCCTGCCTTGTTGGGCTATCACCGTGGAGGATGCCCCCTCCACAGTATGCTTTCTTCCATTCTGTGTTTTCCAATGACCAATCACCGAAAGCTACGACCTAATCCCGTATGCCACACTCCCCAAGGTGAGGGACTATCCCCTGTCCTTGCCTGAAAAGGAGGCTATGGAGAAGTATGTCGAAGAAGCCCTCCAGCAGGGGTTCATACGCCCTTTCATGGATATCACAATATATTAATAAATGTATTACATGTTTCTGTTTGGTTTAAAATATAAGTCAAGTGATACAGCCTAGTGGACTATAGTTCAAATGTGTATATTTTACAAAAAAACATGTAAGCATGGATGCTGCACGCATCGTCCCAGCCAATTAAAGTCAACAAACAAGCATATGCAACTCCAGAGGAAGCAAACATTCATTGGATTAAACTGCTTTTGTTAGCAAGTGTAAGCAAGCATTAAGGATATCTGCAAATACCACCAGTGGGGTTGATTTGCCGGACAAAGAAGAATTGGTTAAAAAAGGGGGGCCCCTTCTGTTGTTTGGAAAATGATTGGTTTCAAGTTATCTGACATCGACCAACAAACAGTACTCTGTAAATTGTGTCATCAAATTGTGCTAGCCAAAGGTGGAAACCCTAGCAATCTTTTTCACCAACTGAAAGCCATGCACGAATATGAACAATATACCAGAATGCTTTAAACAAATGGCCAGAGCAGTGGAGCAATTCCCAAAAGGTCCACAAGCCAGACCCACACTCAGCTATCAATCAAGGCATCATTTGTTACTGGTATTCCCTATGACAAGAACAGCAAAAAGTGGACTGAAATAACAAGTGCAATTACATATCACATAGCGAAAGACATGCTACCAATTCAAACAGTGGAGAAAGAGGGTGTCAGAAAGCTGATTCGAACACGAGACCCAAGATACGAGATCCGGAAACGTAAATACTTCACCAAGAATATGTCTGACGAATCGTTACATAGAATGCAAGAACAGAGTTTCCGACATGATAAGTAAAGCTGTATTCTCCCCCACTGCAGACTTGTGGTCAAGCCAGACCACAGAGCCTTACATAAGCCTTACAATTCATTAAATTAATGACAACTGGAAGCTGTAAAGCAAGTGTCTTCATACCTCTTATTTCCCAGACGACCACACCGGATAAATAATTGCAGCTGGGCTGAGGGAGGCACTTGAATCCTGGGGCTTGAAAGAGTCGCATTAAGTTTGCATGACAACCGACAGCGGAGTGAACATGGTCAAAGCATTGGCGCTAAATAGATGGACAAGACTAGGGTGTTTTGGACACGGGCTACACATCGTTATTGGCAAGTATAAGTTTTAACATCGAATACACGTTATAGCTGACTACGTGCCTGATCCTATGCGTTAAGACAAATACAATTTTGCAAATCTATAATATTTGTAGGAAAACAGTAGCAGGAATGCATTGGCGTTGTTTTCAGACGCAATAAATGCCTTTAATTAAAAAATAACATTCTCAAGTATGCCTTGCTTTGGATCTTTTATACCACTGGATACCCTTATGTGTTTCAAAATGTTCATTAGTTTTTTCTGTAAAATGTGTAACTGATACATTAGTTTATAATTTCAATATATTAATATTTTATCTCTTTCAGTAAAAAATGCCTACTCAATAAATGTTCTTGAAAACAACATAGCTCTCTTAATCACCACAGATGTTTACAGTTTATTCCATAGATGGATTTCATCTGTAAACATCTTTAATGAAACATTGTGATTCATATGTAATTTATTTCAAAATTAAAATTTGAAGAGGAGGGTTCAAAATGAACCTTGGGTTTCCCGGGCCAAAGGAGTGTGCAAGAAAGCGGTCAGAACATTTTCCTATAGTTGGAATAAGCAGAAAGCCCTGTCAACTGCACAGGATACACTGAACCTGCCCCTCCACAAACTCATCACGGAATCCCCAACAAGGTGGGGATCTCGACTGCAGATGATGGAAAGAGTCCTGGACCAGGAAAAGGACATCATCACACATGTCCTTTCAGCAGACAAGAAAATATGGCACCTTTCACCCACTTATCAAGACATTGATGTCTTTGAATGTATCACAGCAGCACTTAAAACCCTCCAGGATCTTTTAGACGCCTTGTAAGGAGAAGCATACGTGAGTGTGTCATATATGAAACCAGTCCTCCATTTGTTCAAGATAGAGGTTCTGAAATCAAATTAGGGTGAAGCCCAACTGACCTGAGACATCAAGATGAGGGTAGTTGATTACCAGGACAGCTACACTCTGATAATGGAATCAGACAGATCTTTTGGAGTTGTGGCGATGTCAAGCATTCTGCTTCCCACAAGTCAGTCATCTAGCAATGAAATATTTGTGCATCCCAGCCACAAGTTCCCACTCTGAGAGCATTTAGCACTGGTGGCAATGTGGTCACATGTCTCCAGGACAACCACCTGTACGTGATGGCAAAGAAGACGTGTTCCACGTCACCACTATGGCCTTTCTTGTGTACGTGCTGACACCAGGGGGCATCAGTATGAATGAGAGCATGGTCTCCGCCATGCGCAACTGGCCCCAGCCTACCACAGTGAAGGTAATCCAACGCTTCCTAGGGTTTTCCAACTTCTATCGGCGGTTCATCCGCGGCCCCTCTAAACGCACTAACCAGCCAGAAAACGCGCAAACTGTTGGAATGCCGCTGCCGCCACTGCCTTTGTCACCCTCAAGGACAGATTATCCTCTGTCCTGGTTCTGCACCAACTGGATCCTGGCCTTCCATTCACGGTGGAGGTGGACGCCTCGGAAGTTGATGTGGGGCCGTACCTCTCCCAAATCCCAGGTACACCCCCCAAACAGTATTTCTCAAAGTGGCTCCCCCCCACAGAGCAGAACTAGAATGTGGGTAACCGGGAACTCCAAACCATCAAACAAGCCCTAAAGGAATGGAGGCATCGGTTTTAGGGTGCTGACAGACCACAGGAACTTGGGAGTACATCCAGAATGTCAAAAAGCTGAACACCCGTCAGGCGGGCTGGTCCCTGTTCTTTAACCGCTCCCAGTTTTCTGTGTCCTATCTCCCAGGTGAAAAGAACACAAAGGCAGATGTGTTGTCCTGTCAATTTGATCCACCCACTAGGTTGCCTTCACCAGAGCCTATCCTGACACTCACCTGTATGGTAAGACCAATACAATGGGACGTTGATGCCACCATCCCGAAAGCTCTCACCACAAATCCGGCGCCCCCTGAAACTCCGCCTGGGAAGACATTTGGGCCCATAGCACACCGGCTGCAACTTTTGCAATGGAGCCACACCTCTTTGGGATCTCCCGTAACACCGAACTCCTGTACGGATTCTATTGGTGGTTGTCCTTCGGCGATGATGTTCAGGACTACGTTGTTTCCTGCCCGGTTTGCACCCAAACCAAGTGCCCCTGCCATTTCCCGTCGGGTAAGCTCTTGCCTCTGTCTATTCCTCATCGACACTGGTCACACATTTGCTATGGACTTTGTTACTGACCTACCGGATTCCGATGGATATAACACCATTCTGGTCCTGGTGGACTGTTTTTCCAAAATGTGTCATCTCATACCCCTCTCTCATCTCCCTAACACCTTGGAACTGGCAGAGTGCATTTTCCAGCAGGTGTTCTGTCAATTTGGCATCCCAGACGACATTGTCTCCAACCGTGGACCCGAATTTACATCTCGTGTATAGAAGGCCTTCTGTGATCGCCTAGGGGTCTCGATCAGCCTGTCCTTCGGGTACCACCGCCAATCCAACGAATGGACCGAGAGGCTAAACCAGGAGGTTGGCAAATACCTCCGCCAACAATGCGCATGATACGCCGTTGACTGGAGCCGCTACATAGCCTGAGACAGCCTGCGAAAACTTCAAAGGACACACTCTATAGCATTTTTATTCGGCTCTAAAAAGTAATAAAATTAAAATACACTGCACATTTGTAAAAATAAATCCAATAATCTGTTTTTATTTTGAACTTATTTTGATGATGTTCACAGGAGGCGCAATGGGTGTGCTATCGTGATGGATGGAGGTGATGATATGAACAGCTTTAACGAACGCTGACGTTACTGTTGCTACTATTAGAAAACGAAACGAGATTTCACCATCTCAAACATCTAGGCCTAGTACTCAAGGACTGTGACGGTGAGGTGACGGACTGCTCTGCCATCTCCCACGTTCTGCATCTTCCCAATTGCCATGAACTCATCTCCAATTGTCTCCCACACCAGGTCCCAATTAGGTAATTAGTAAGTGTTTAAATGTTTCTCCTCTGCTCCCCTCATCTGTCAGTCATTGTTCCGTGTTACTGTGTGTCCTGACGGTGTGGTGAGTTTATATTCCAGTTTATGATTTACTTTATACTTTTCATTTATCAAGTGTTTTTCTGTTCTGTTTCTTTGTGTTATTGTGTTAAATAAAGAGCACACCGACCGCTACCTCTGCCTACGCCTGGTCCGTTAACCCCACAACGTTATACTGTGACAAGTACAAAATCAGCACCACTGACAGAAAATTTGGTTAAACGGCTTAACCGGTTTTAAGAGCCTGCCTTCCAATTGATTCCATTATAAGAAATGTGAATGAATGTTTTATATCTCAGTTATTATGCAATACATCATGTGGAGTTTATTTAGACTCTTAAGTCTAATTGGCCAATACATCTTTTTGAATAAATGTCTCTGTTTTTGTTACGCTCTTTTTGCAAAACACTCAAATGTTTAAACAATATGGTAGCATACGGAGTACATAATGTAGAGATTTTCGACAACAAATTACCAAAATGCATTAAGTCTAGGCCCTATAACTTGTATTTCTAAAATTATTTATTAAATATGAGAACGAAATATATAGTTTCAGATACACACACCTATCAGCTGCCAAGAATATTAAGTGCTCAGCATTTTTAGGGAACATTTTGCCTATAGCATGTGTAAAATAAAATAGTAAATGTAATTGATTGGAATTAAGTTCAACAAAAAATTTGCATCATCATGCAGCTAAAAATATACAAAATATATATTATTTCAATGCGCTACATTACAAATTAAGTACTTTCAAATATTAAGCGCTTATCATTTAACAAACTAATATAATGTGCAAACACTGAAATGCTAAAGCATAATAACACAATTGTATAGCCATTTCTTTTCCAAGTTGTTTTATTTGTAGAAGACAAACAGTTTATTATTGAGTCCTATATTTTAGGTTATTTTACACTCCTCAGAACTCAATATATTGCAATGCTTGCCAGAATGTTCATTCTTGCCTTCATGTGCAGGGCTAAATCTTCCCCAACCTCTGGCTTCTTGCCCTTAAAAATAAATTGAAATTGATAAATTAAATTGAAAGCAACATGCTTTAATATCATAAGTAAAGAATCTGGGTTTAGTGAATGAACCCACACATTCTGTAGCAGTCCTTCACATGGGGCCGTGCACTACCTCTCTGGTGCCATGGAGTACTGTGCTTGCGCCATCATAAACCATGGAGTACTGTGCTTGCGCCATCCTAAAAATAAACATAAAAGTTGGTGAACAGGTAAATAAGGTGAAATAAAGAACACTACAGCAATTACCAGATCAACATGTAATTCACATACCTCCAGGGCTGCAATTAGAGTTGCCAAGTCTGCTTATAACACGTGACTTGGCAAAACAGGTCACGGGTTGCGGTTTATTGTGCTTGTTTTAAGAAAATATGGTCGGCTGTTGGTAAAATCTGACAAGCGACTTTGTTTTTTTATATTTATGGTCACTAACCTAAATGCATTGATTGACAGTGTCTGCTCATAGCCTCACAATAATATCAGTGCTGTAGTGTAATTCGCTCTACAACAACTTGAATTCGCTCTCCACTTGAATCGATCCTGCCCCCTCCTCCCTAACTTGACTTTTTGGGCAAAAAAATCGAGTTAGAAATCAAAGCAATTGAGAGGAAATGGGCATAAGAAACTCAACACAACACACATGTGCTGACTTACTCTGAACAAATAACCATCAATGGAATTTTCTGCCTGTTACTGATGGGCCCCACACATCGTATCCATACTTGCTAGGAGTTGCACATGTGACTGTCACAGGCTCTTGACCATAGGTTGGAACATACTATACAAGGGTATTTTGTAGGAAAAATCTTTCATATTGGAGGGCATTTGACTGTGTAATGGCTGATTATGACCACTGACCACTTCCCATGTGTCCTGGCATAAAAGACTGTGTTCACTTTCTATTCAGTGGAGAGAAAAAGGAAATAACTATGGAAGGTTAACATCGTTGCCTCATGCTGAATAAAGATGGCTCTCCCCTGACTTCTGGTTGCATACATTTTGTTCATGGATCTCAAATTGACGTAATATGTCATGGAAAAATGTCTCTTGTTGCCAAAAAGGATACAACAATTCGAATATATGCAATTACTCAGGAGTTTGTGGATTCAAATTAGACTTTAATGAGCAATCATAAAAGCCGAGTTGACCTGAAAGAACAATTGTCTTGCCAACACACACGTTTATACAGTGTTATCTTGCATAATCTTCCTGGCCATCCCCTTATGTTAATTTATGGGCGGATCTTTCGCTCCATCCACCACCATTGTTTCGCAACCTTCCAAAATCCATTCCTTGTTAAATATTGGATGCGCAAGCTTCAGAAACTAGTATAAAAATAATTGAGCCATTAGGGCCCTTTTCACTCATTTACTTGATTATTCCAAAATAGTGATTAACATAGAGCCATTACAATTAAAATAGTGATTAATACATAACAATACTCATCTCATTGGTTATATCTTAATATATTTGATTATATATGATTCTTAATTGATACATTCATTAATTCATTTATAAATGGTGTGAATTCAGAAACAGTCCCATGTCGTACCTCTATTCTTCAATAAATATCCCCAATTTGGGGCATCCACAAGCCCCATAATCTAGCAAACAGAGCTGAAATCAACTCTTATTAGATAAAAAATTATCCCATCTATCAACCACCGTCCCAGAGGTTGTAGGAAGTCAAACCTCTCCCTCCCTTTTGACTGAGAGGAAGTAAAAGACCTCCCAAACTTTGTGTTCAATTTAATCAAACATGAATGTAAGCATATGCAACTTTTTGTCAGAGCCTTGCAAGTGTGTTGTTCCAACTGATTACATATATATATATATATATATATATATATATATATATATATATATATATATATATATATATATATATATATATATATATATAGTATATATATATAGTATATAAAGAATATGAAAGTCTACTGAAATTATCAGAATTACTCATGATCATGGGATAATAAAAGCAATAGAAACCAACCAGCCACCTAGGTGTCCTTAACCTTTGTATATTGGAGCACAATCTTTCTCAGCAGATAAAAAATTCCACGTTTGGCACAATGCACAATCATATGGTTCAGGGTAATGATAATGTCCATCCGTCTTGTGAGACCCCTTACTGTAGTATCTACACCACGTATCCCTATAGGGGCATGGGTAGTGTTCCGGGCCTAGTCAGTCTTGAAGCTCCATTTCGCCCAAGTTAAGCACACTCACTGAGATATAATCCATCGGCCATAACTGGTGCTACCACTACAACATTGCTTGCTGAAACATTCTGATGGTAATTTTCTTGACAAGCCCGACCAGCTCCTGGTTTGAGGGACCATTCACATTTAGGATTTCCATATGGGCAAGTCAAAGGCCCTCCTCTAACGTTGTCCATACTTATCCATGTACTGTCCGGATGACCCTGCAGTGGAATAACTTTTAAGTCATTAGCAGCAGTCCACCTCATTGAGGCATTTGGGATACAACCGTCTTTGGAATACAACAAAAATGTCTAAGGAGAGGAATTACACAGGATGCCACCACAGCCATCACAACCAAAATTATTCCTTTCACGACGCCTACTTTGGTTAGGAGTATTCCCCATCGTCCTAGTGACGTTTCCAGCCAATCCCAAGTATGAGCATCCGAGCCTGCATTATATTTCACCTCCTTTCTCAGCTGTTTCAGTTTGTTCATGGCTTGGGTAAAGGAACCGTCTGGGGCGGTGTTATTTGGAATGAAGGTGTGTCACCGTTCTCCAAACATCACACAAACTCCACCAATCTAACGCCTACTATTTTGCCATGTCATCTTACTTGTAGCTCGTAGTTGCTAACCCAAGTCCGTCAAAGCTGCATCTGTGTAATTGATTAAGCGTTGCTGGTTGTATGGTTCTGTATTATTTGCGGGTGCTATCCATATGAGTAAGGCCTGCACTAATTTCACTTAATGCTATAAACTCATTGTGGATTCCTCTTGGCTGATCTATTGCACCAGTAATAACCTGGGGATCTGGTGTGAAGGATCTTTTCACCCGTGACTGCACTACTGTTTCTGCGAGCGGCTGCATGTCATTTGTCTGTATCTGAATGTGAGGTATTATAGTCATATCTTGTGCCACCCTGACTCTAGCACACGTCCCTGACCAATTGTTTGGTAACACTGAGCGCATCTGTCTTCCACCACACATCCAAAAGACATCTGCAGTAGCCTGATCTTGCTCTAAATAAATGCTATGCGTCCCTGCCCTCTGAATCAGGGTAAAACCATTGCCAGTATGTACCACTGATATTTCCCCTCTGTCCAGAACAAGCGTCTTCTTACATTTTGGAAAGTGCCCAACATCCACTGTACCTCTTGCCTGAAAGCATTCATGTCTACCCAATATTCTCAAACCTGGTTCCGGAAGGGTGATCTCTCTCCTGCCTGGGCTGATCCTTACATCTAATGCCTCACACTCTGATGTTATCGAATAATTATACTTCCTCATGTCCGCTTGGATCCGTGTGTTTCCTAGCTAAATCAAACATGTTACAAAACACGGGTCGTGGAAAGAGTCACCATCTACTCCGGTATGCCACAACTTAAATTGTGCATCCAAACACTCATCACAACCTTTCTCAATAGGCACTACCACCATACCTCCATGTCCTGCTCTCCCAAAAAGGCAATAATCTGTCCAACCGTCTGAGGCGGTAGAGCCTTACTCCCTTTAATTGGGCTGGGCTTATGGTTTTTGATTGATAAGCATCAGTTCTTCCCAGATATTCAACTTCTGTTTCGCAGTACTGCAACTTTTTCTTAGATATCTTGTGTATTCCTTCTGCCAACTTCTGCAATACTTTTATAGAATCTGCATGACATTGCTCCAATGTAGAAGCACATATCAATAAGTAATCTACATACTGGATCAATGTTCCCTCCAAGACAAGTTCCTCTATGTCTGCCTTTAACACCTGATTAAAAATGTGCGGAGAATGTTTGAAACCCGGGGGTAAGCGTGTTTATCTATTCTGTTTCCCACCATATGTGAAAGCAAACAGGTGCCTACACCCATCCACTAAAGGGACAATAAAAAAGGTGCCACATAAATCTATTAATTGGCGTCAGCTGGGAGATTTGTCAGCAATGTGTGTGGATTTGAAACCTCCGCCTGACACTCCTGCACAATCTCATTTATCGGTCGTAAATCGTGGACTAGTCTCCACTTTTTCTTTTTTGCCTTTAAGATAGGGAACAGTGGGGTGTTACAGTCACTAACCGTCTCTTCCAACACTTTGGCCTTCGCCAGTGCTTCAATGGTTTGCTTAGTGCCTGCTTCTGGCTTCATGTAACACTGTTTTTCCACACAGGCTTGGACCCTGGCTTCACCTGAATATACACTGGATTTGCTAATCTAACCAATCCAACACCTGTATCATGTTGTGACCATATCCTTTCGGGAGAAATCTGTTCCATCTCTTTCCTTAACATCTCTTACCTATCAGTAGTCTCTCCTATCTGCACTGGCTGGCTTGTGGTGATTTCCACTTCCTGTGGTTCTCCGACCATTTCTGCAAAACAAAGAATCTTAATAAAATCCTTTTCAGGAGAGCAAAGGATAAGAGGATTGTCTGTTTTTCCCACTGCACCTGTTTTGCTTGCTTCATTGTAGGACCCAAATCCTTAGCTTTAAAACCTTTGTTCACCAACCAAATGATATGCGGGTCTGACCCAGGCACATCAAACCATCTAGTTATCAGTTCTGATCTCTCCACATCACATACTTCCATTGCTGCCCCTTGTTTACCTATTATAAAATACTGTGATGTAATCGGAGCCGGTTTCTCATATACATTCATTAACCATAATTGTTAAAAAATATATCTTGGTACGGATCGTATCATGTATCATTATCATCATCGTATTATTATGCCTTTTCACTGCACTTGTTGTAGCTATTTCCCGAAGGAGAACTGTCGTCTTCAGTTAAAGATA
This sequence comes from Esox niger, assembly GCA_016801105.1. Taxonomy (NCBI): domain Eukaryota; kingdom Metazoa; phylum Chordata; class Actinopteri; order Esociformes; family Esocidae; genus Esox; species Esox niger. The sequence goes on from JACXGJ010004358.1 coordinate 23,667, forward strand.
GCAGAGTTAGAGGCTCGGCTTCAGACGCAAATGTTAGGCAAGGATTATGTTAGTGTAGAAATGGGAAAAACTGCATCTGTGCCATTAGGAAGAAGCGATGGTGTTGTTAGCCCCCCCGGCACAGCTCTCGCAGCCAGGCAAGAACTGTCTCTTGGTCACTGGGAAGAAATGCCATCGAACAGTTAAACCTGAGTCAAGACCCGAGCCGTCTTCGGAGGGGAATGATCGACAGGCATTTTCTACCGGTGGCCCGGAAAAACTGAAAACTTTAGTCATCGGCGACTCCATTACCTGCAGTATTAGACTAAAGAATCAGCCAGCGATCGTACACTGTTTACCGGGGGGCAGAGCCACCGACGTAGCCGCAAATCTGGGGTTGGTGCTAGCAAAGTCTAAAACTGGCAAGTGTAGAGAGTACAGAGATATTGTTATTCACGTTGGCACCAACGACGTTAGGATGAAACAGTCAGAGGTTACGAAGCAGAACATAGAATCAGCGTGTAAATTAGCTAGAAAGATGTGTCGGCATCGAGTAATTGTCTCTGTCCCCGACCCAGCTAGGAGTAGTGACGAGCTCTACAGCAGACTTGTCCAACTCAATCGCTGGCTGAAAACGGAGTTCTGCCTATCGCAGGAGGTAGAGTTTGTAGATTAACTGGCTCTCTTTTTGGGACTCGCCCAGAAATAGGGTCAGGCCTGACCTGCTGAGGAGCGACGGACTTCATCCTAGCTGGAGTGGTGCTCTTCTTTTATCTAGAAACATTGACAGGAGTCTCACTCCTCTAGCCTCACCATGAGATAGGGTGCATGACAGGCTGCAGGCTGTTAGCCAGCCTGCTAGTATAGTGGAGTCTGTCGATAGCATAGCTAGAGTAGTTCGTATAGCGTTGCCTATTGCGACTGTGACTCGTTCCAGGCTGAGAAACGTTAAACAAGGAAGCGCTAACAATAGCAACCTTATTAAGATAAAACCTTCCTCCACCTCGGTCACAAATAAGAATGACTATATTACCTCGCGTCTCAAAATGGGAATACTAAATGTTAGGTCCCTTGCTCCAAAGGCAATTGCAGTTAATGAATTGATCTCTGATCATAAACTTGATGTTATTGGATTATGTGAAACATGGCTGAAGCCTGATGAATTGACTCCCCTAAATGAGGCCTCTCCTCCTGGCTATATTAGTAATCATATCCCCCGTGCATCACGAAAAGGAGGGGGTGTTGCTAATATCTATGACAGTAAATATAAATTTACTCTTAAACACATCACTGGTTTTCATTCTTTTGAAGTCTTGCTCATGAAAGTTAACCAGGCTAATAAATCGTTTTACATAGCCACTATTTACAGGCCGCCCGGGCCATATACAATGTTCCTCATTGAGTTTCCAGAATTCTTGTCTAACCTTGCAGTTATGGCAGATAGTATTCCAATTTTTGGCGATTTTAATATTCATATATAAAAGTCAAACGACCCTCTTCAAAAAGCCTTTGAAGCGATTTTTGACTCAATGGGTTTTATCCAACATGTCTCAAGTCCAACGCACAGCCAAAATCATACCTTAGATTTAGTCCTGTCAAGAGAAATCGATATTTTAGCTCTAAAAATTTCCCCTGTAAATCCAGGAATGTCGGATCACTGTCTTATTACATTTACCGTAAAAACAAGAACTCCACTCGCTCCGCAAAAAATGAGTTTCAAAAGCCGCACTATAAATTCTCGGACTACAAATACATTTCTTGATATTCTTCCAAGCTCACTCATCAGTGACAAAGAAAATAAATCCGCAAATGATCTAATCCAGGATCTGAACTCAACACTGAGAAATACTTTAGATATTGTTGCACCACTTAAAACAAAAGAGCTACGGAACAAGACACTTGCTCCCTGGTACACAGAAAATACTAGAGCACTAACGCAAGCCTCCAGAAAGTTGGAGAGAAAGTGGCGCTCCACCAAGTTGGAAGTATTCAGACTAGCCTGGATAGACAGCACACTTAAATACCGAAAAGCACTCACATCTGCTCGATCAGCGTATTTCTCCAACCTGATTGAGGTGAACAAAAACAATCCAAAATGTCTATTTGATACAGTTGCAAAGCTAAAAAAAAAGGAACGCTCAACAAGTGAAGTGGGTCTTCACTTAAGATGTAATGAATACATGAACTTTTTTGATGAAAAGATCATCACTATTAGAAAACAAATAACTGACTCCTCATATAATTACAGTCCCCAAAATCTCAATTGTCCTGGGAATGTCCTGAACCTACCTAAACAGGTGTCAATGGGGACACTGGAACTTTTTGATCCCGTATCGCTCGACACATTCACTAAATTTGTAATGCGTTCTAAACCCACAAATTGTCAACTAGACCCAATTCCACCGAAACTACTCACGGAGCTATTGTCGGTGCTAGGTCAGCCAATGTTGAAAATAATAAATTGCTCCCTTTCCTCCGGATGTGTGCCAAACTTATTCAAAATAGCTGAAATTAAGCCTCTTTTAATCCAATCTGGATCCAGACACTTTAAACAACTATAGGCCGATATCAAACCTCCCATTCCTCTCAAACATCTTAGAAAAATGTGTCTCCCAAGAATTGAACGCTTTCCTGAAGACAAATAACACTTATGAAATGCTCCAGTCTGGTTTCAGACCCTATCATAGTACTGAGACTGCACTTGTGAAGGTAACAAATGACCTTCTAATGGCCTCAAAGGATCCGCATCCGTCCTGTTGCTTCTTGATCTTAGTGCTGCTTTTGACACAATTGATCACTCCTTTCTCTTAGAGAGACTGGAAACCCATATTGGGCTACGTGGGAATGTTCTAGCCTGGTTGAAATCTTATTTATCTGAAAGATATCAGTTCGTATGTGTGTATGGTAAAAAAAGTGTGTTTTGGTGTTCCTCAAGGCTCGGTCCTGGGCCCTTTATTGTTCTCACTATATGTGTTGCCTCTTGGAGATGTAATCCGAAATCATAATGTCAACTTTCACTGCTATGCTGATGATACACAGTTATATATCTCGATGAGGCATGGCGAAACCCCCAAATTAGCTACTTTGGAAGCATTTGTTTCAGACATTAGGAAGTGGATGACTGAGAACTTCCTGCATTTAAACAGAAGAAAAACGGAAATGCTCATTTTAGCACCCAAGAAACAAAGACTCTTATTGGCAAATCTCAATGTGAACTTCGACGGCTGCATGGTTGTATCCCAAAAAAGTGTAAGAAATCTCGGCATTACCCTCGACCGTGACCTCTGCTTTGACGAACATATAAAATATATCTCAAGAGTTGCTTATTTTCATCTTCGAAACATTGCAAAAATTAGGAACTTTCTAACAAAAACTGATGCTGAAAAACTAATCCATGCTTTTGTTACACCAAGATTAGATTACTGCAATCCTCTTTTTTCCGGCTACCCTGATAAATCAATAAATAAACTTCAATTAGGGCTGAACACTGCTGCTAGAATCCTAACTAGAACAAAAGAATATGAACACATTACTCCAGTACTAGCCTCTTTACATTGGTTGCCTGTTAGGGTTAGGTCTGATATTAAGGATTTATTGTTAACCTATAAATCAATTCATGGACTTGCTCCTACTTACCTCGCTGAAATGATCCAGCCATACATACCTACACATAACCTTTGATCACAAGATTCAGGTCTTTTAACTGTACCTAAAATTTCTAAACAAACAGCCGGAGGCAGGGCTTTCTTTTATAGAGCTCAATTTCTTTGGAATGACTTGCCAATCAAAATCAGAAATGCAGACTCAGTGCAAACCTTCAAGTGTTTACTAAAGACTCATCTCTTCAGCCTGGTCTATGATTAAGTGTAGCCTGGCCCAGGGGCGTGAAGGTGACCAGAAAGGCCTGATACTGTCCACCCTTGCTGTCTTGCCAGGTGGGCTCTCATCGCCACTGGGATGCCCTCCCTCCAATGCGTTTCGGGGGCGGAGTCACTGGCTTGTTATTGTCTCTCTGTTGCACACTTGTGCAATTGGGCTGTGCCCTGCTGGCAATACTCGGCCCTCATTCAGGATGGTTGCGGTTGGTGGGCGTCCTTTTGGTTGATGCTTGGCAATGTGGGTGGATTGATTTCCTGCCTGTTGGGCCCGGTCTGGGGCCTCCTCTGGGTAGGGCCACAGTGTCACTGGACCCCCCTGTCTCAGCCCCAACGTCTTACGCTGCTATATTATTGTGCTGGGGGTGTACGGTCTTAATTTTTCCTGTTTTCTGTTGTTTAAATCTTAGGAGGACATGAGGTCTGGACCCACATCTGGGGAGTGCCAGGCTTGGCTCGTTGCACTCCCTGTCCGGAGTCCTCCTGGTTGTGTTGCGTATTGGGACGATACCTGACGATTTCAGCTGCCACTCTGCTGATCCCCCCCTGTCCTTGTCCCTCCGGTTTTGCCTCCAATCTGGACTAGGTTTAAATAGACTCTGGGCTTAGCCCACATGCATTGAACTATTAAAATTTGGACTCTAAATATGTTCACCAGGCACAACCAGAAGAGGACTGGTCACCCCTCGGAGCCTGGTTCCTCTCTAGGTTTCTTCCTAAATTTGGCCCTCTTAGGGAGTTTTTCCTTGCCACTGAAGTTCATCACTATTGGTGTTTGCTTCCTGGGGTTTAAGGCCGGGTGTTTTGTGAAAGCACTTTGTGACTGCTGATGTAAAAAGGGCTTTATAAGATTGATTAATTTGATGTCGTACCTCTTCTTGTGACAACTACGCCATCTGCAGCACATCCTCCCCCTGCAGGAGGCGGACCTCAGCGCTCGATGTCACCGGCCTTCTAACACCACCGCCCATCATCAATCCATTGCACCTGTTGTCCTGTTTAGCGCACCTGATTCTCATCCAGTCATTACCATTCCAAGTATATATGTGTCCTCTGTTCCCCCTGTCTTTGCGTGTTATTGTCTCACCAATGATGAGCATAAGCCAGCTCAACCATTAAATTATATGAACCAAAACGTACCTTCTCCGCAGTCTGCTTCACCTCCGTCTCACGAACGAGCTGACAGAATAACACGCCCAATCAAACGGAAAAAAATGGAGCAGTCTGACGATAAAGAAGCCGGTGTTGTGGAACGTGTGCAGGTACACACTAACATCCTGGCCGACCTAGGCGCTACCATGAGTACCCTCGTCCAGGCAATCCAGCGCCTAAAGTTGGCCCAATCCACTCCCGCAGCACCAGCTGTATTACCGACTCCCCAACCTGCTGCTGCCGGAGCCAGGGCCATCCACATCCCGCTTCCCCGGGAGTACGATGGGGCGGCAGACCGCTGCCAGGCCTTCTTGCTCCAGGTCCACATCGCACTCCAGTCGATTCATCCTGCGCCGACCGATGCTCAGAAGATCTCATCGTTCGTCTCCTGCCTGTCCGGCAAAGCCCTGGAATGGGCCACCGCCATCTGGAGCACCGAGGGGCCCTTCCCGGGCAGTTACGCCGAGTTCGTCCACCGCTTCCGTTTCGTCTTCGACCATCCACACGAAGGGAGAGAGGCAGCGAACGACTCTTCCACATACGGCAGGGGACGAGATCGGCGCAGGAGTTCGCACTGGAGTTCCGAACCCTGGCAGCGGGTTCTGGGTGGAACAACCGGGCCCTTTTCGACCATTATCGTTGCAGTCTTCGGGAGGACGTCTGAAGGGAGCCAGCTTGTCGAGACGTGAGCCTCTCTTTTGAGCAGATAGTCGAAACATCCATCCGTCTCGAAAACATGCTGGTTTCCCGAGGACGTCCTAGCGAGGGCCCGGCTGTTCCACCCCACCACCTCGACACCGCCGCCCCCATGGACCTGGGGTCGGCTGTACTACCGGGCAGAGGGCGAGGAGCTGGGGAACAGAGGGGATACAGTAAGCGCTGGAGCGGTTCTTCCGCTTCGCGCTACCCCTCTTCCTCCGGCTCGAGAGGCGAAAGGCATGGCACTCCCGCATCACCCCAGGTAGCTCATGCCCATTCACCACTTTCCTCTCCACTCACTCTCTGCACCGTCCCTGTTGCTTTCCCCGGTTTTCCATTGCTCTCCCAGTGTAAGGCGCTAGTAGATTCAAGCGCTGCTGGGAATTTCATCGACAGGGATTTCGCGTTACGCGCGCACATTCCCATCCAGGCACTTTCCACACCCCTACCCGTGAGAGCTTTGGACAACCGGCCCTTAGGGTCGGGCTTGATCACAGAGCGCACTGGCCCTCTCCCTATGGTCACTAGCTGCAGACACAGCGAAACCATTTCCCTTCACGTCATGGACTCTCCCACATTCCCCGTCGTGTTAGGTTTCCCCTGGCTGTCTCTCCATGACCCCGTCATCTCCTGGTTTAGTCAGGTTCTTTCGGGGTGGTCGCGGAAGTGCCAGGGTAGGTGTTTGGGTGTTTCCGTGGGTTCGACCACGGTGGAAAGTCCAGACAGTGCTCCCGTCGTGCCAATACCTCCCAAATACAGGGACTTAGCTGCGGTCTTCTCCAAAGCTAAGGCTACTGTTCTGCCTCCTCATAGGCCGGGGGATTGCACGATAAACCTCCTGGAAGGAGCCGCACTCCCTAAGGGTCGCGTGTATCCACTGTCCCGCACCGAAACTGAGGCGATGTCCGCTTACATTACGGAAGCGTTAGGACAGGGATACATTAGGCCCTCCCGGTCACCGGTCTCTTCAAGTTTTTTCTTTGTGAAAAAGAAGGACGGTGGTTTGCGCCCGTGCATCGATTACAGGGCGCTGAATAAAATCACCATTCCGTTTAGTTATCCTCTTCCCTTGATCTCTGCGGAAGTTGAGAGGATACACGGGGCCCGCTTTTTCACAAAGTTAGATCTCAGGAGTGCCTATAACCTGGTGCGTATCCGGAAAGGTGACGAATGGAAAACTGCCTTCAGTACAACCTCTGGCCATTATGAATATTTAGTCATGCCTTACGGTTTAATGAATGCTCCATCAGTCTTTCAATCCTTCATCAACGACGTTTTCAGGGATTTGCTATGCGAGGGTGTGGTGGTGTATATTGATGACATCTTGATATACACGGCATGTCTCGTTGGTGCTTAAAGTGCTTGCTAGACTGTTGGAACATGAATTGTATGTGAAGGCCGAGAAGTGTCTGTTTTTCCAGTCGTCTGTTTCCTTTCTGGGTAATCGTATTTCTCGCACAGGTGTGACTATGGAGGAGCATCACATTGACGCCGTGCGTAATTGGCCGACCCCAACCACGGTAAAGGGAGTGCAACGATTTTTAGGCTTCGCCAATTATTACAGGAGGTTTATCCGGGGCTTTAATCAGGTTGTAGCTCCGATCACCTCCCTTCTGAGGGGTGGGGCGACTCGTTTAAGGTGGACCACAGATGCGGAGCGGGCGTTCGTGGAACTGAAACACCGTTTCACCACTGCTCCGGTCCCTGCTCATCCAGACCCGTCGCTCCAGTTCGTTGTGGAGGTGGACGCGTCCGAGTGTGGTCTGGGGGCCGTCCTCTCCCAACGAACGGGGAGTCGGAACATGCTCCGTCCCTGTGCCTTCTTCTCACAGAAGCTCAGTGCGGCGGAGCATAATTACAATGTCGGTGATCGTGAGCTATTGGCCGTGGTTAGAGCCCTGTCGGCATGGCGGCACTGGTTAGAGGGGGCAAAACACCCTTTCCTCATCTGGACTGACCATCGCAACCTGGAGTACATGTGGGCAGCGAAGAGGCTGACCCCTCGCCAGGCCAGGTGGGCTATGTTCTTTTCCCGGTTTGTTTTCACCCTTACCTACAGGCCGGGGAGCAAGAACATCAGGGCCGACGCGCTGTCTCGTCAGCATGACTCGGAGGAGCGGCCAGTGGATGATGCTCCCATACTACCTGCGACGTGCAACGTGGCTCCGGTGGTTTGGGAATTGGACGCGGACATCGTTCATGCGCAGCGTGACGAGCCCTCTCTGCGCTCATGCCCTGAGGGCCTCACGTACGTGCTGACGTCTGTCCGTGACTGGCTCATCTACTGGGCCCATACCTCTCCCTCCTCCGGTCATCCTGGTATCGGGCAGACCATGCGGGCCCTGGCCGGTAAATACTGGTGGCTCACCTTGGCTAAGGACGTGAGGGTGTACGTCTCTTCCTGCTCGGTGTGCGCCCAGAGTAAGGCACCCCGGCACCTGCCTATGGGTAAGTTACACCCCTTGCCCATTCCACAGCGACCATGGACCCATTTGTCTGTTGATTTCCTAACAGATCTCCCCCCCTCACAGGGCCATACCACCATCTTGGTCATTGTGGATCGCTTCTCAAAGTCCTGTCGCCTCTTGCCTCTGCCCGGCCTTCCCATGGCCCTACAGACCACGGAGGCCCTCTTCACCCATGCCTTCCGGCACTATGGGGTGCGCGAGGACATAGTGTCTGACCGGGGCCCCCAGTTCACCTCCAGGGTTTGGAAGGCCTTTATGCAGCGGTTGGGGGTCTCGGTCAGCCTGACCTCGGGCTACCACCCCCAGTCTAACGGGCAGGTGGATCGCGTGAATCAGGATGTGGGCAGGCTCCTTCGGTCCTACTGCCAGGACCGGCCGGGGGAGTGGGCGGTGTTCCTGCCGTGGGCAGAATACGCTTTGAACTCCCATTGCCACTCCTCCACGGGAATATCCCCGTTCGAATGCGTGCTGGGCTACAAGCCGGTCCTGGCACCCTGGACCCCACATGGGAGGCTGTGCAGACTCGCCTCAGGCTCGCTGTCCGCCGTCAGAAGGTCTATGCTGACCGCCACCACGGGGGCGCCCCGGTGTATCGTCCGGGCGACCGTGTCTGGCTCTCGACGAAGGACCTGCCCCTCCGCCTGCCCTGCCGGAAGCTGGGCCCGCGGTTTGTGGGGCCCTTTAAAGTCCTGAGGAGAGTCAACGAGGTAACGTATCGGTTGCGTCTCCCTCCAGACTACCGTATTAACCCCTCGTTTCATGTGTCTCTCCTCAGGCCGGTGGTGGCTGGTCCCCTCCAGGGGTGTGAGGTTCGGGAGGTCCCTCCCCTTCCTCTCGACATCGAGGGGGCCCCGGCGTACTCCGTCCGTACCATCATCGACTCGAGGCACCGGGCTGGGGGCCTCCAGTACCTCGTGGAGTGGGAGGGGTATGGTCCGGAGGAGCGGAGCTGGGTCCCGGTGCGGGATGTCCTTGCCCCCGCCCTTATCCGCGACTTCCATCGTCGTCGGCCGGATCGTCCTGCTCCGCGTCCTCCGGGTCGTCCCCGCGCGTCGGGGGGGGGTACTGTGACAACTACGCCATCTGCAGCTCATCCTCCCCCTTCAGGAGGCGGACCTCAGCGCTCGATGTCACCGGCCTTCTAACACCACCGCCCGTCATCAATCCATTGCACCTGTTGTCCTGTTTAGCGCACCTGATTCTCATCCAGTCATTACCATTCCAATTATATATGTGTCCTCTGTTCCCCCTGTCTTTGCGTGTTATTGTCTCACCATTGATGAGCATAAGCCAGCTCAACCATTAAATTATATGAACCAAAACGTACCTTCTCCGCAGTCTGCTTCACCTCCGTCTCACGAACGAGCTGACAATTCTTCCATGAATCTCACACAATGTTTCAAGTTTCAACAATTATTTGTCAAATGCATCGAACAATACAGTATCATCCTGCACAAATAAATTATTGTGACATGGCACACAACAAATACATAGTGAGAGTTAAGAATATACAGTATAAGCAAAAATATAGCCAGATAAAAAAAAAAAACACTATACGTACCACGGAATACGAGCAGCAGTTTTAAACACTGTACTGTAAACTAGCAGCAATTAATTATACAGCTCTAGAAAAGAGATTTAACTGACATTGAAAAGTCTAAAATTGTAAAATGCTTTTCAGACAGATGCAATGTTATGGAAATTTCTTCAAGTGATGTATTCTTACTGATTAAAGGACTGAGTCCCTATGTTTAGATAAGAAAAGGAATGTGGGAGAGGGGAATCTGTTATTTGTTTACGATAATCATTGGATTGGTTTAAGGTGGGAGAGACTAGCCTGCCCCTTGGTTGAAACCAAGGTACTGATCAAATGTGTTTTATTGACATAAGACAACTGTGCAGCATCTTACCACACCCCTTTTTCCCCTTTAAGTGCTGATGTCCTATATTAACTTAGAGACACCTCAGATGATTATCCTGTAAGCTATTGACGCATCTCTCTGTTTCAGCCTTCTTGACCTGGAAAAGGTCAAGAAGGCTGAAACACAACCACCACTGTATAAGATTTTAAATGTACTGTATAGATTGGGCAAAGAAATACCTGAAGACAGATTTTTCAAAGGTTTTATGGACAGATGTAATGACAGTGACTCTTGATCGACCAGATAAATGGGCCCATGGCTGGATCATTAATGAACACATGGCACCACTTCAGGCAGGCGCCAACCAGGTGGAGGAGGGGTACTGGTATGGACTGCTATCATTAAGGATGAGGTAATTGGACCATATCAGGTTGAAGATGGACTGAAACTCAGCTCCCAAACCTACTGCCAGATTCTGGAAGAAACCTTCTTCAAACAGTGGCAAAGGATTCTCAGGATTCAGAAAGGCCATGATCTTCATTCAGGACAATGTCCTATCACATACATCCAAGTAGTCCACTGCTTGGCTAGCCAACAGGGACCACAAGGATTCCCAAATAAGGATCTGGACCCCTCCTCTCATGATTTAAATTTTTTTGAGAAAATGTGGGCCCTTCTCAAACATGAGATTTACATTCAGGGAAGACAATACACCTCTTTGAACAGCATTTGGGAGGCTGTTGTTGCTGCTTCAGCGAAAGTTGATTGTGAACACATCAAGAAACTGACAGACTCCATGGTCTATGGCAGTTATTGAAAAGAAGGGTGGTTATATTGGTCACTGAATATTTTAGAAATGACAAAATGTTTTATTAAATGTAATTTTGTGTTACTTATTTGTTACACTTACTTAAAAAATTAAGAATAAACACGTGAGTTGGGAGAAATCATTTTTTTAATTAGTTGCCTAATAATTCTGCATTCTTATGTATTCCATTGAGAAAGATCCAAACTAACTTTTCCTTTGTTTAACATTCAGGTTTGAGGTTAAATTATATTTTGGATTGACATTAAATATTGTGATTGTTCAACAATAAAATTAATCTTGAGAAATATGATTTGCCTAATAATTGTGCACACAGTGTATATGGTTCCATCAACACTTACAGTAAGTAATTATTAGGAAAGAGGGCTGATATTTGAAGCAGTGTCCATTCCCACATAGTTACAGTATAGTTACAAGGAAAGAGGGCTAATTTGAAGTGGTGTCTGTTCCCACATTTCCAGAGTAGGTAAAAGCGGGCTGTAATTTGAAGCTGTGTCTGAACCCACATAGATACACAGTAGTTCCACCTACTAAAGTACGTTTTATTGAAATCAAATTAAGCAGAGTCTGACTAACAGTAGTTAAAACACGTAACACCTCAAACTAATTAATTGCAGACAATTTAAAATAAGTGGGTATGTTAGATAAATATATAATTATGAATAATAAATATAGATAAATACATAAGTATGAATAATATGAATACAATTTAACTAAGATAGAAACAAATCTAAAATAAATCTAGATATCTGCACCATTTGGACAGAGATATAATGACAATTAAAAAACACATCTGTCAATTACAAACATTTAATCAAAACAAATCAAAACAATCAAATATTATTACAAACAACTGCTGTACAACCACTGCTATCTGAACTTTCTGTTTTTAAATATAAATATATATATTTATTTTAAATTGTATGCAATTTGGAGTTCAGCTGTATATCCAAAAGTTTATTTTGTGTGTTGTCCATGTACGCCATTTGAAATTCTGTGTAACCACACATTCTCTATCCAGCTTGGTATAGAGGGGGAGTCCCAACGTCTTCCCTCTTGGAAGAGATCTCATCCTGTACAGAGAATTTTAGTAAAAATTGATGTTTTGTATACAATTACTGGACTTAAGAACAATAACATGTTCAGTAACAAAAACAACTGTGAGGATTACATGTTTTAAAATGTACCATTGTCTGCTAAATTGTTACTGAAATCAGGTTTTACACATCCCATTATGTCACTAATGTTTACAAACAAATAAAAATACAAAAACCTTGTTGAATACATAACAGAAAAGTATTCTATTTTCCCATGTTGTGCTGTTTTACAGATAAACTTAATACTTTCCTTGTCCTTCAAAGTTCAAATAATGTTATATTTTTGTATTGTAAAAATCCTCAGTAATAACATTGTTATTAGTAATAACTGACTGAATGCAGCATACATTAATAATGAATTAAATATTGAATAACAATTGCAAAATCGGGGTGAGAAAAACAAACACATAATTCTAGTTAGATTGTTTGCAAGGTTTTCCACTTAACTGTGCATACCTCCGCTTTAATGGCAGTAAAGGCAATGGTGGTTTTGTCCATCTTTTTCCTCCTGAAGCGTATAGAGTGGGGAGAACAAGTACTTGAAACACGGCTGATTTTGCAGATTGTCCTACTTACAAAGCATGTAGAGGTCGTATACCTGCACAAGGCTGGGATGGGCTACAGGACAATAGGCAAGCAACTTGGTGAGAAGGCAACAACTGTCAGCGCAATTATTAGAAAATGGAAGACGATCAAGATGATGGTCACTCTCCCTCTGTCTGGGGTTCCATGCAAGATCTCACCTCGTGGGGCATCAATGATCATTAAGAAGGTGAGGGATCAGCCCAGAACTACACGGTAAGGCCGGGTCAATGACCTGAAGAGAGCTGGGACCACAGTCTCAAAGAAAACTGGCATCTGTGCATTAACAACTACAAGATGAATGTACGTTTTCATGGACAGATGGAGAATGTGGTACATACAAAGAGAAAAGACAAAAGAAAGTTAAGATGGCCGAGAAAGGACAATAGTCGAAAGGCGGGAAAGGAGACCAAGACAAGCCGAATGGATGAAAATGAATTCTGTTTCACCACCAGCCCGACCGACAGTAGTGTTGAGATGGAGTCTTTCTTATGGGATCCTGGAATTAAGGACGATACCATGAGCTGATGGGAGCTTTCATAATCATTGATTCAGAGTTCTTAAATGTTTAATTTCCTAAAATGTGTCATACCTAACCATTGAATGAAGCTGGAAATTATCAAGGAAACCTAATCACCTTCCTCAGTAATAGCCAAGCTTATTTAATTAAATATTACATGTAGTTTGATGGTACATAGCATGTTTACATTTTTCAGTTTTGTTCTGTCATGCTTGAACACGTTTTAATGGGTATTCAAGAAATAGCCTGTTTTGTTGTGCTTGTCATGTTCACATAGTGATTTGGAGTCAAACGTATTTATAGCATTGATGATAATGTTTAAAATCGTAATGGTCTAACGTCAATGTGGGTAGGCTTTAACAGACCCACCGCATGGTAACCATCTGCATTTCGCTAACACACATGGGTACATCTGAAACATAGTGATGAATTGGAAATTGGTACAATGATTTTTAATCTGGTAAAATACTCATGGTTGTCTTAAAAAAGCATAAAGTATTGTGTTTCCTCTCTCCTTATATATTGTATAAGTGGTAGAATCCACATTGTGATAACGTTAAGGAGACATACCGTGTCCCTTGAGGACTTTTTTTTTTTAATTCCAATATAGTTATAGCATTAAAAAGAGGGTAATGCATCTAAAGCGAGTTTACTCCCCACAATAAATGTTAGGTCCCTTGCTCCAAAGGCAATTGCAGTAAATGAACTGATCTTGAATTAACTGCCCTAAATGAGGCCTCTCCCCCTGGCTATATTAGTGATCATATCCCCCGTGCATCACGAAAAGGAGGGGGGGTTGCTAATATCTACGAGAGTAAATATAAATGTACTCTTAAACACATCACTGGTTTTCATTCTTTTGAAGTTTTGCTCATGAAAGTTAACCAGGCTGATACAGGCTGCCCGGGCCATATACAATGTTCCTCAATGAGTTTCCAGAATTCTTGTCTAACCTTGTAATCATGGCAGATAGTATTCAAATTTTTGGCAATTTCAATATTCATATGGAAATGTAAAACGACCCTCTTCAAAAAGCCTTTGAAGCGAAATTCAACTCAATGGGTTTTATCCAACATGTCTCCTGTCCAACGCACAGTCACAATCATACCTTAGATTTAGTCCTGTCAGGAGAAATCGATATTTTAGATTGAATAATTTCCCCTGTAAATCCTGGAATATCGGATCACTGTCTTATTACATTTTCCGTCCACACGTTCCGCAAAAAATCTGTTTCAAAAGCTGTACTATATATTCTCGGACTACAAATAGATAAATAGATTTCTTGATATTCTTCCAAGCCTGCTAATCAGTGACAAAGTAAATAAATCCGCAAACGATCTAATCCAGGATCTTAACTCAAGACTGCGAAATATTTTAGATACAGTTGCACCACTTAAAACAAAAGAATTACGTAACAGGAAACTTGCTCCCTGGTGAGAGAAAGTAGGCTTGAGAAACTCAACACAACACACACGTACTAACTAACACTTGAGCACAGGTGTATAGATAGGACACACGTCCTGTCCATACCTCCTGCTAGGAGTTGCCCATGTGACTGTCACAGGCTTGAGGGATAGGACCATTGACCATAGGTTAGAACATACCATACAAGGGTCATTTAGGCCTTTTTTATTGGAGGGTATTTGGTTGGGTTTGACACTAGGCTGCCTCTCTTTTATTAGGTATAAGTACTGTGGAAATTCCTGTATTATTTGGAGAGAGGGAGAGAGAGAGAGAGAGAGTGGGAACTATGACCTGTTAACATCAATGTCTCATGCTGAATAAAGATGGCTCTCCCCTGACTTTTGGTTGCATAACTTTTTGTTCTTGGACATCATCAGAACAGGAAGCTAACACTGGTACACAGAAAATACTAGAGCACTAAAGCAAGCCTCCACAAAATTGGAGCGAAAGTGGCACTCCACCAAGTCGGAAGTATTCAGACTAGCCTGGATAGACAGCACACGAAAATACCGAAAAGCAATCACATCTGCTCAATCAGCGTATTTCTCCAACCTGATTGAGGTGAACAAAAACAATCAAAAATGTCTCTTTGATACAGTTGCAAAGTTAAGTAAAAAGAAACGCTCAACAAGTGAAGTGGGTCTTCACTTTAGCTGTAATGAATACATGAACATTTTTGATGAATAGATCATCACCATTAGAAAACAAATAACTGACTCGTCATATAATTACAGTCCCCAAAATCTCAGTTGTCCTGAGAATATCCTGAACCTCCCTAACCAGGTGTCAATGGGGACACTTTTTGATCCATATCGCTCAACACATTCACAAAATGTTTAATCAGTTCTAAACCCACAAATTGTCAACTAGATCCAATTCCAACTAAATTACTCAAGGAGCTATTTTCGGTGCTATGTCAGCCAATGTTGAAAATAATAAATTGCTCCCTTTCCTCCGGAGGTGTACCAAAGTCACAAAAAATAGCTGAAATTAAGCCTCTTTTAAAAAATCTAATTTGGATACAGACACTTTAAACATCTATATGTCAATATCAAACTTCCCATTAATCTAAAAAAGTGTATAGAAAAATTTGTTTCCCAACAACTGAATGCTTTCCTGAAGACAAATAACTCTTATGAAATGCTCCAGTCCGGTTTCAGACCCCATTACAGTTCTAAGACTGCACTCATGAAGGTAACAAATGACCTTCTAATGGTCTCAGACAAAGGTTCCGCATCCGTCCTATTGCTTCTTGATCTTAGGGCTGCTTTTGACACTATTGATCACTCCCTTCTCTTAGAGAGACTGGAAACCCATATTGGGCTATGTGGGAATGTTCTAGCCTGGTTTAAATCTTATTTACCTGAAAGATATCAGTTCGTATGTGTGGATGGTATATTCTCGGACAAAACAGAAGTATGTTTTGGTGTTCCACAAGGCTCGGTCCTGGGCCCTTTATTGTTCTCACTATATATACTGCCTCTCGGATACGTAATCCGAAATCACAATGTCAATTTTCACTGCTATGCTGATGACACACAGTTATATATTTTGATGAAGCATGGAGAAACCCCAAAATTAGCTACTTAGGAAGCATGTGTTTCAGATATTAGGAAGTAGATGACAGAGAACTTCCTGCTTTTAAACTCGGAAAACGGAAATGCTCGTTTTAGGACCCAAGAAACAATGACTTTTATCTCACTGTGACCCTCGATGGCTGCATGGTCCTATCCCAAAAAACTGTATGAAATCTCGGCGTTACCCTCGACCCTGACCTCTCCTTTAATGAAAATATAAAATAGATGAGTTGGCTACGAAATCTAAATTTTCAGTTAACGAATGATGTCGGCTAACTTGAAAGGATATTCTGAGGACCGTGTCAGAGTTTTAATTTGTGGGAATTTAAATTTGATATACTTTGAACAAAACATTTGGCCGTAATGGCCTACCAGCAGTGGGTAACGTCCTGAAGTAGCCTATTATTAAGGGTTAAAGTTGAGTGTTCAGACTGGTCTCATTTGTGTTAATTTCACCGACACAAGCATATGTGCTGTAGCTATGCTAATATAGTTGCCCTGGTGGTCGTAGTAGGCAAACCACAGCAAATAGGGCCTGGAGTTTTTCACTCCTATAGTTTAGTTGTGCAGCTTATCCCCTGGGGGGCAGACAATTTTTTTGTCAGGCATGTGCCAAGAAACTACAGGATTTATAAATGCATGATAGCCAATTTCGCAGATTTGTGTGATGTTACTGTGGTAAAGTCAGGTTTGAGAGGTTTAGCTGTGATAGACAAATTTGTTAATAGGTTATGTAGTTTATAGTTCCTTCGCACGAGAGACCGTGTTGCACATTGATGTCTTTGATGGTGTTACTGAATGTTCGTGTTTTTAACATGTTAACTTTGTTTTGATGAGTATACAGCATGCAATTCCTTATCGAATGGATTATAGATCCATCCCTACTACTAATTCTCTAGTTTTTCATGTCCGTCCTGAAAAGATGGCCAGTGCGAGTTCAGGATGGCGCCTCTTGTGGCCGTATTTGTCATTGTTCTGCATTCACTCATGGTGTCACTTTCCATTGACTTAATGAAGTGAAGGCAGGGGGGATGTATGATATGATAATTGATTATGATTGGAAAGAGTTGAGCTTAGGGTTCAAGGCAAATCAAATTGGAATTTATAAATTCAATAAAAAACTGAGTTTTCCAGTTTGCATAGTTATAACGTAGCATTGGCATCTGTTATATTTTACATTTTCCATTTACAGGATGTTGTTAATTGGTTTATTTGTAGAGTGTTTTGTTTGATGTAATGTCTAACAGCTTTATGGTGGAATAGAGTAGATCTTACCATTTCTGATTTGGCTAAGCAAAGTCAAGTCTGACAATCTTATTCCACTGCTAGCTGCTATCAGGCATTAATATAGCACAAGGATTCAAACAACAACCATGCCAGTTCTGGATGGAAAAGGAACTTTGACAGACTTTTCTGGAAATTTGTCTGAATAGGGTGTACGCTTCACTCTGATGGAACTTTTGAGATCCACAAGTTTTCCAGACGGATCTATTGTCTTCATTGTTGGGAGTTGACGGAACATTAACTAGTGGATGAAAGTCCTATGGACTGTTGAACCACACTAATCGTTGTTTTGCAGTTATACATTCAACAGATTAGGACATTACAACCCCTCTTCTGATGATGCATCACGTCACTGACTGGACACAGACAACTGAGTGTGTGAGTACCTGCAACATGTTCAAGCAGGATTTTTGGTTGAATCTGTTTTAAATCTTCCTGACCACTCACATGGCAGAACGATGCCAGAGTCAGATCATTTGGCTTCACACTCCATTTCTAGATGAATCATCGACAGCGAGATGAGAATCCACCTGTGTCCTGAAGGACTCCACATACTAACAAACACGGGCCAGTTGACTGGACAGGTCACATGGTCCCAACAGTGGAAGACACTGTTGCTGTTAATCTTGAATTAGTGAAGTTTTGGAAACTCACTGTTCCACTAAACAACTACACTGACTTGTTAGGACAACCAGCCAATTTGCTGGGTCCACATCACACTGATTGCAATAACTGATTTTGGAACTTTTCATCACTGATGCAAGACAAAGAAAACTGAAGACGTGAACTAAAGGACACTAAATGGAAACTAACTTCTTTCCTTACAATCTAAGATTTTCCTAAATTAACTGATATGGTGATTTTGTATGTATGAATGTTTGTTTCTCGCAAGACAGGTGAGCTATTAGACTTTGGCGTATTTGTGAGGATGCTTAATGATCTACATTCTGTCGGGGACAGGCAGTGGGTCGGTACACGGGCTGGCAGCAGAAGTACAGGCAGAGAGCAGGCAGAGTAATCGGTGATGGGCAACGAATCGGTACATGGGAAATCCAAACAGAAAGTAGAGTCGTGAATAGCTGGGTAGTGCATGTGAACATCTACCATAATCTGGCAGGGAAGGGATGGCAGAGGACTGTGGAAATACTGTTGGTGATGGTATGATTGGGAACTGGTGCGTAATTGTGGATCGGGAACAGGTGCGTAATAGGGAGACGAGCGGGGGTGTGACTGGCTCAGGCACGCGAGGACCCGTCTCTGCTTGATCGCTGAGGCGGGGGCATGACAGGAAGTGAATGTGCCTAGATAATGAGAACAACAGAAACATCTCTCTTTAGATTATCTGTCTGTAGGTTGCACTCTGATAACCACAGGTATGTTTACATTGACATTACATTCCTGGAAACCGGATCTTTGCTAGGTAAACACGCCCCTCAATGTATATATCAGCTTGTAACCAACATTACAGTGAGAAGAGACTGAATGAGAAGAGATTGAGGTTGTGTAAGGAAGACCAGGTCCATAACCTCATGAACAAGATCTAATGCTGCAATAAACAAATGATCTATTCTCTCCCTTGACAACCGGGTACAGGATTAATTATTACAACCACTATAAAAAATGGCTGATTTCTAACACTACACTGTAATTATGTGGGAACAGATACCAGCCCTCTTTTCTTGTAACTAAAGAGTAACTATGCGGGAACAGATATTGCTTCAAATTACAGCCCTCTTTCCTTTGTAACTACACTATAACTACTTGGGAACATACACAGCTTTAAATTACAGCCCTATATCCTGGTGTTTAAACTGTAAGTGTTGTTGGTACTGTATAATAACTTTAAGATGGACTTACTAGGAACTTGTAAGTAAGGTTAAAGTAGATAAGGTATGGGAAAGAATATGCTACAACACGATGACAGCTTGTAGGTATGTTATATATTTATTTTCATTTTATCAGCTGTTATTACAAAATAGACTAGATTTAATAAGTACTTCCACAACAAGCCAATGGATCTTATTTGTATCTACATTTGGAAACAACATAAATGTTTTGGGGGTTTGGCATATTGGGTATAAAAAGAACTTGAGATAAAAATTTGGGCACACATTTTCGAGGAGAAGCAGTGGGGTCTGTAGGAAAGCCAAGAGATACGTGCATTCGCATGGTGAAAAGTTGCCCAAAGCGTAGAAATGCGCATCATCTTTTCTCTTTAATCCTTAATTCTGCAAGTGAATATACAATAAAAGAATTAGTCAAGTCACATTTAAATGGAAAATTCATAAGCACAAATAAGAATGACAATTATATACTTTTAAAATTGTTTTTTATCACCTCTCTGATTACAAAGTTGTTCTGGAGAAAAATCGATTTTCATTCATGTAAGTAAACGTAACACCTCCATTGTTCCAACATAACTACCCATTCTTACCATGTACTTACATTCGTTATGGCTGAAGGACAACCTGCTGGTTAAGCTGTGTGTTGGCCAGTAGCAAAGTCCCCCTTTGAGCCACAGGTGTGAAACTACTGCCACACAGTCATCCTCCTCCGGGGACAAAACAACAGAAAATGCCACGATCTGAGAGCAATGTTTAGAAAAAAGGTTTAGAAAACGGCCAGTTGCTAGTGTCACGGTAGCATAAGACACAGAGCCTAGCTAAGGAGCACTGTATACACAAAGAGACACATGAAGCACCCCAGTAACAGAAGTGTAGGTTTGACTAGTCTAGCTAACAACAGACAATGTTACTGCCAAGAGTTAGCTTTCACACATGTGAAAACATTATACAATAAATCAAATCAACCATGTTAATTTTATAAAGCCATTTTTACATCAGCAGTTGTCACAAAGTGCTTTTACAAAACAGCCGGCCTTAAACCCCAAAGAGCAAACAACAGTAGTGTTGAATTTCAGTGGCTAGGAAAATCTCGGGCTAGGGTAAATATATTAAGAGTCCTTAGGTCTACAAGGATAAATAGTGGAGAACGAGAACTGACCCTACTCCCCCTTCACAATAATATCACAGCGTAAGGCCTTTGGGGCTGAGACGGGGGTCCAGTGAAAGTTTGGCCCTATCCGGGGGGAGGGCCCAGACAGGGCCCAACAGGCAAGAAATTAACCCACCCACATTGCCAAGCATCAACCCAAGGGACACCCACTAACCGCAACCACCCTGAATTAGGGCCGACTATTGCCAGAAGTGTACATCCCAATTGCACAAATGCACAACGGAGAAATAAACACAATTTAGCTAACAATTTAGCTGATAAGTTGATATGTTACCAGTGGATAGGTTACAAGGAATAAGCACAACATATTCCAACTTGTTGATACACTAAGAAACACGTCATAGCTGTAAGAAATCAGCTGTCTTATAGTGGTAAATAATACGTTGCGTCCCCGGTTGTCAAGGGAGAGAGTACTTCAATAGTTTATTGCAGAATTTGATAGTCTATTAGCACATGATGTTACAGGCTCAATCTCTTCTCTACTCTTCTTGTCTCTCACTCTAATGTGGGGTACAAGCTGTTATATACATTGAGGGGCGTGTTTACCTAGCAAAGTCAAGACAGTAACCCCCACACCAACTGGTCAATGTAAACATTCCCGTGCTTACCAGAGCGCAACCTACATGGAGAATCTAAACAGAGACGTTTCTGTAAATCTCATTATCTAGGCTCATTTACTTCCAATGAAACGTACATTGATATTATAGTTGTTAATGCTCAGATTGTGGCCGACTGAGTTAGCTAACGTTCCTTACCTGCTGTAACGTTACATATCTTTACATGCAGGCATCCTCCGGCAACGTTGGGGTGGACCTCCTAGCTGTGGAAATGGAAGCCGGATGATGTCCTGGGGACACAATAAACAACACACAAGCAATTAGCAGAGTAATAATAACGTTCCGAAAAACTTTCCCCACACCCCCATCTTCTGCAGACTATCTGTCCTTGTGCTGACTCTAGCAACCTCTAAGTCAGGAGTCCTTAACCCTCAATGTCGCAGTGCCTCTTTCGGGTGTGTCTCGATCCCTGTCCCGCCGGACGTCCTTTCTTCTGCCTCAGGGGTGGACTACCCTGAGGTCTTCCAGACCAGGGGATTATTCTGCCCCTTCTGCTGGGGTCTGGTTCACTGGCTCAGCCAAATCTGAGATTCTGCCTGCTCTGGTGATGTCGTCCCCGAATTCCGTGAGAGACCGGCCTGGCTCTTCTGCTGGCGCACACTGGCTCCAATGATACCACGTCTCTCCCTTACCCTTCAGCCGGACTGCGTGGGACGTCCTCTCGACCAGCTGGTATGGCCCTGTCCACCTGGGCTCTGACCACTTACATTTGATCACCTTGAGGAAAACCCACTCGGTCTGGGGAAGTGTGCCCCACTCGATGACTGCTTGTCTGTCCCCCACCTGGACAGAGAAACCTGAAATGAGAGCTTGTAGTTCGTTAAAATACACTCTGTGCTCCAATGGACGCTGTTGCCCCTCTGGAACCCTGGGCCCCGCCCCCGGTCACTGTTCTTAAAATGTGTTTCATTGTCTGAGCGTATTTTCTCTGGAAACCCATGCCTCGGAATATAATGATTAATAAGGCAGTCTTCCTTTTTGGCTGGTGTTGTGGCAATTTCTTAACTAATGTATTTTGGAGACATGTTTGCTTGTCTATTACATGGTATGTAACTCTGGTCTTTGGTTGTGACATGCATCTGTATTATTTCAGAGAATCATTAGGTTCTCTGACCATCTGCTCAACTGCCTAAACCATTAAGGGTATCTGTCCTTTGTTCCTTAGGAATGTGATTGTGGGGGACG